>JAEQBA010000707.1:0-32457 GCA_019434445.1 Phalangium opilio
CGTCACTACCAAAGACTTCTTTTTTCCTCCCCCATTTTTAAAAATAAATGAATGTTTTACTTGTTTGGCTTTACCAAGGGATAGTGAAATAAATAAAGATCACTTGATTGTCCTTTTTCACTCTCCCTTTAAAGGTCGTTTACAGAAGGCGCGTGGATGGTGCTGGACACCAGGGGAAAGCTGGTGGTGGCAAAGGATAATTCTAACCTACGCATCTACTACCTACATCTTTTATATATACCACCGGTTCAAACATGAATGCGTTAATTCCTCCAGAAAATAATGAACTAAAAACGACCGAGAAGCGGTGCTCATATCTATTCATATTGTTATTTGTTATAGATTGGTATGTTTTAGTCTGGTAAAGAATTAATATCTAGGTATAGTAATAGACTTCAAAACGCATTGGTAAAGAATAACTAACAAATACAAATATAATTAAACAGTGCAGAGAGAGGGGGGTAACAACCACAGAGGAGACAACAATAAGTTTCAGCTTTAAAATTGCGTTCCTTACATTACTAACCAAAAGTGACCACATAAACATTGGCAATATTTCCTACACTGAGTAACTTGTAAAGCTCAAAATTCTCCGTCGAATTTTGAACATTCATGCGGCCATAGTTTTCGTAATTTATGGTTTATTACACAAACCACCCGACCTGCGCTAACTAAATTCACGGTCCATCCTCTGGCAACTATAATACACCAGGACCAAAAAGAACAGCAGATCCCTCATAAAACGGGGGACGGCCTTTATAGCCCAATATAGCAATTTTAATACCGTTGGGAGAAAAAAAGAGTTCTCACTTTGGAGTCCAATAAGTCTATTCTTGACCATATGGTTGGTCAATATAATATGAACAGAACATTGACCTAATGTTTCGGGGTTTTTTAAATTTTCAGTAACTACAACCTATCTGAAGTCAACGCGAACAACCGGACACTTGAAACATTCCAAGGTTAATTAAAAAAATTCAACAGACCTGCTCGTTTGGCCGGTAATTGAGCGCCGTGAGCGGATGGTGCGATGGCCAGTAATGACGTCACCATTAACAGTACGAAGAAGAATAGATTACAACCCACATTGGCGCTGTGTGTTGTCCTCCTCTGTTCAGGACGCGTCGTTGGTGTTCGTAATCGTTGCTGCTTTCGGCAAATAATCTGGAATCATTCGTTGATGACGCTTTGACGTTGGAGCGCTCCTTAGCCATAACGAACATATCTCTTTTGCGAAACCTAGGGTATACAAGAAGTTATACAGTTATAAACCAGTATCATTACACTAAAATAAACACACAAATATATACTTTAGATTAAATAATATAGGCCAAAGTTTTCTTGGATGTTTTTCTTTTCGTTAATTTATAATATCAATATTATTAAAACTATATCGATCGATTATCTCTTCTTAATTGAGATTGTTATTTGGGTTGGTTTAAGTTTAAAGACTTTTTAGTAATTTCAACAATCGCGTAGAGTTCGGTTCTGGTAAGTATATACGGTTGAAAATTATTTAGGGTTAACAGTTGTCGATTTTAAATGTCTGTAGCGTCAGGGCTTTTGGAGCCGACTGAACCGAGTTGGATCGCGAAACGCAGAGTTACCGATCTTTCGCTACCCCCTATGACTTCCCCCTCTTTCCTACTCTGGAGCTGCTCCGAGCTTCTCAAAAGAGTTACGGAGAGAGCGAAAGAGAGAGGGAGAGAAAAACACTAGCCAGATAGAGTAAAGAGAAGAGGGGAAAACTACGGTTTAGAGACGGCTATACTTGAATGAAGCATGCAGCCTAGCTAGAAAAGGAGAATGGGCTTTCAGTTAGGCCTAGTAGTCTACGATAGGTCAGAGCCAGAACCCGAGAGCTATGAACAATAAAATTTCCCTTGAAAACTATAATTAATAAAATGGGATAAAGCGTCAGGCAGGTGACTCTTAATAAACTAATTAAAATTGATTAGTTACACAGACTGTTTAATAAAAATGAAATGGGTATTTCTTTTACTAAGCCTACTTGTCACCGAAGAAACGTGTCTACAGGGATTTTTCTTGGATTATTCAATGAGGTATTTACCAGGAGTGTTAAGCAAACATAACAAGGGACAAATGTGACGCACAACGATTGTTAGAGAGATTAAGATATTTGCAATAAAAACGTGCACGAAAACCGATTAGCAGATCATTCAAGTTTTTGGCGAATAAATTTATAGATGCTTTTATTGACATTTATAAATTAGGCTTAGTACCCGGGGCAAGTTCTTGCAAGATTAGGCTTAAGATGTGGAGCAAGTTCTTGACAATTTTCGTCTTAAGTAAAAATAATTTTCTTACTCATTTTTAGGTCAGTTCCATAAACTTCCGGTGAAATAAGATGCAAATTATTAATTATATGTATATTAAGCTAAGTTAGTTTGTCACTGGTTACTGAGAGCTTTTCATGAAGTGACATCGGTGAAACGTCTTAGATTCTCGTAAAGCGACGCCTGGTGATGCGCTGTCAAAGGCTTAATACAGACTAAATAGGAAGATAGACTGCAAAACTACCGAGTGCAGCACTTCAATTCTCGCTTGTCGTTCTCGAACTAGCTCGAGCTGTAAGTCTCTTCTAGCATTACGAAGTATGGGAAATTGGGAAGTGTCATACTTATGGAACATATCTTATAAACTTATGATATAGATAATATACATACATATATACTCTTTACATAATTTAGGTGGTTTTAATTAGATGACGTCAAAATTCTTAATTTGTTTTCGTTTAAAAACGCGATCTTCCAATTTTAATTTAATTAAATTTTTGTGTATAGTAAATTTATTCATAACCTAAATAAACTTTAATATTAAAAACAAATAAGGATTAGGGGTTGAAATTTGTAGACGGTCGGTTCGTTGCAACGCATACAAAATTGGGTATACAGAAAATTGGAGCTTGTGAAACTAAAAAAAAAAAAAACATTTTTCAGCCTAAACCCAACATAAAGTCAACAAGAAGATTTCTCAATTCTGCGATTCTGCGGGCAATATAAGCTAGGGGTAAAAATAAACAGGTAAAATCTAAAGATTTCCCAACTGAATTTACCTGTCAGATTTTGTATTGGTATGGACAGTTGTAGGTATAAATACAAAACATTTGAAAAAAAAGGAAGAATAACAAAAACATTGTTTCTAATTCATTAGAACGATTGGAAGAACACGAGGGGTTAGTCACTTGAATAATCAGGTGTGCAAAACCACAGAAATCGAATACTTGATTTCTAGAATTCTTAGAAAATCATCAGTAACCAAAATCATTCTTGTGGGTAATCAAAGGTAATCAGAAATCTCCGATAATCACTGGAAATCATGTAAAATCTCGAGAAAATCAGAAATAATCACATGATTTACCAGTAATCTTTTGTAATCACCTCGGTAATCACACGTTTCGTGAAATAATCACTCGTTATCAATCGAGGAATTCGAAAATTCAAAATAAAAATCATAATCAGTTGTAATTGAAATAATCACTGCATTCATCGAAATTCACAATTAAGGAATCCAGTGGTAATCACGGCATTCACCAAAAAATCATTGGAATTGAAACAGAAATCACAAGTAATCTGCGGCAATAACGGGAAATCAGTGTAAAGGTTATGGAAGTCACCGAAAATAATTGCGATCACAGAAATCATCCGAATTCCCATAAACATGTAATCAGGCGTACAAAGTTTTGTCGAATGACTAGCCCCTCGACCAAAATATGTTTCATATATTGGCCAAAAAAAACGTGTAGGAAAAGGTGTAGCGCTGCGCTCTAGACGCAGGATTCTTTAAGTTTGCGGTTGTTAGAAAAATCGCAGGTGCTTTTCAATTTCTCAAACAAATCGACTTAACGAAATTAAAGTGGTGAGGGTGGTACAAGTTTTTCGATCAATTCCCCGCGTTACGATGCCATTAAAAAATTCCCAAAATGTTGATGTTAGGTCCAATTGCATCTAATCTGACGGCGTCATAAGATCTCAAGTTAAATTGTTAAAACTCCCTTGCAGCGAGAAATGTGGGCAGACGCCCAAGTTAGCCAGGGGTGGGGCGTTTTGGGAAATAGAGAGAGAACGCATGTCTGGTACGTGGGACTCCCTTTCTCTCACTCTTCTGGGAGGCAGGGATGTTCTAAACCGTTCGGGACGCGCGCATCACCTCATCCCTCTTCGGAGAGTAAATTCCAAAAACCCTAAAACAACGACTTCACATCTTTGCGCTGGTGAATGAAGTTAAACTACATCTCTTCCTTCCATAGTCAAGCAACTATCCTATCCCTTAAGAAACCCATACGCAGGAGACTAAAGTTTAGTTGCTACGAACGAAAATGCGGGAGAATTTTGAATTTCTGGTTTAAAGCATCGCGTTTTCCCATCTGCAGATAGTAAATAGATATTTTTTTCTCTGATCCAGGGTTCGTACAAAATTTTTGGAAAGAAATTCCCTGACTTTTCCACGTTTTCCCTGACCATTTGCAATAACGTATACAAGGCCAACATATATGAAAACCAATCTAAAATTACTCCAATAATTTTTGCACGAGTTGTTATTGTTATAAAAATAAGCCAACTATTTCGTTTAAATTTAACTTCGTCTCATTAAATCATAAATAACGGGAGCGAGCAAAGCGAGGTCCGCGAATTTGGGGCTCTGGTCAAATGTCAGACAACACATTTTCTGGTCATCCTGATACTGTTATCCAGACATTTCCCTGACCTTTAAGGTCCACTTTCAATTTCCCTCACCTTTTAGGCCCATTTTCAATTTCTCTGACTTTTCCAGGTTTTCCAGGTTGCGCACGAACCCTGATTTTATCTTTCAGAGCTAAAACTTAGTAGGATTACTACTGCAAGGGGGTGCAACCGTAGACTGATAGAAGGAAATTGCAACGTCTCTACCTCACGTACTTTACGGAACTATACCGGAGATTAGGAACAAAAGAGACAGGCGCTCTCTCCAACACTTGGTGGTGGTACTCTTCTCCTCATTGGGATTCAGCTCGTGAATGCGAATATACGCACATACATACGAGCATCTCAAAAGCTGGGCGCGCTTTTTTTAGTTTTCACTTTTTCTTTTTTTCTCGAGTCAAGAAGTGATATCTAGTTTATAAGTATTCACGCACCTTAGTCCCAGTCCCCTTTTCAAAATACAAGGGGGACGTAAAAGGAGGCCGGGCTATTTCGCCTCTCCTCAGTAGGAAAATACTTAACCAATGAGATGCTGGTTGTAATTTAGAGGCGAGGATTAACTCCGGACCTACGTTACGTTTGAACTGGAGATAAAGCTAGAAACGTGGCGAATTTATACCTTCTCCCTAATAAACTAGATATCGCTTCTTGCTCGAGTGTAGTGTGGATGGTATATCTCGATGATAAAGCGTCTTACAGACTAGAATGGGTGATAAAATTGTATGGGGGTTTCCTATGAAAGGATGTCACTTTCAAGACTGTACTATTATACGGACGTAATAATATTAAGCAAAAAGAGAATCTAACCCATTAAATAAAATAGAATACTTCCGCCCGGATTTAAACCATATCCGTTACGTGAAGGAAAATATGTCTTCTCTATCTCTCTCGATGGGAATTGAGCGGATCTTTAAAACTGAAATAATGGTTAGGCCTAACTCATGAATAATATCATAAGTCCATAAGATATGTTCCATACGTATGACACTTCCTATAGCTCGTTACGCTAGAGACTACAGCTCGAGCTAGTTCGAGAATTGCAGACTCGGTTGCGTACTCGGTTAATTATGCAGTCCACCTTAATTCCTATTTAGTCTGTACTAAGCCTATGACAGCGCCTCACCAGGCGTCGCTTTACGAGAATCTATGACCTACGTCACTTCATGTCAAGCTCCAGTTTGTAACCAGTGACAAACTTAAGGAACATATCCTATGAACTTATGGTAATATAAAGAGGCGAGCCCATTTGATTCTAAAAGCGGGTTGCCTTATGCTGAAGGCCTGAATTATATATCCATGTTTACACTAGACCGAATACTAAATGTCCATTCAAACTAATGCAAAAGCTTACGTTCCCGTCGGTCGTGTCATTAATTTCGTTTCGATCCCTTAAGGTAGGTTCATTTCTTTGTTCAGACGTTAGAGCAGACGACTTACAACGAGTCGCATATAAGCAGGGCCGGAAATAAGCACAGGACACTGGACATTGTCCAATAAAATTTTAATATGTCCCATAATTTTGTTAAGAACAGTTTGACCAATAAATTTTCCTAAGTTTTGATAGCTTGACTATGATGATGCTATACTATTTTTACACACTTCAGTGGACAATGTCCTATGCCTATAAATTTTCCAGTCAAACAAGGGGTCACTGGACACATGTCTTATAAGAAAAATTTATTATTTCCGGCCCTGCATATAAGGTGACTTTTGAGTGAAGACTTTTGAATACTAAAATAAACTAATACAAAATGACAAATACAGCCCACAACGGACCAAGAGGCAAGAATCCTATCGTCTGCTAATGCATAGCTCTCTCGATCACACGTTGCGTCAGTTGGGTATGATCGAGTGAGCTATGGCTACACTAGTCTGAACGGGCATTAAGAATCCGTGAGATGAAAATCGTTGTTGTAAACAATGCAATTTGCTTATGAAGGGAAAGCTAACATCACCGTGGGAAGTTGGGAATGCAGTCAACGTTTGTTAAGACGTTCATTAAGGAATTAGCAAAGAATACCCCCCCCCCTGAAACCTTGACTTTTATACCTCTGGGATTCAGTTTAATTACACAGGTGCAAACGTTATTAGAGTTAATCCAAACAAAACAATCAAGTTTCTGTTATAAACATTAATTAAACTCCGATTATCTTCCCCTCATGAATTTATAAATAAGCTTACTCAGCAGCCCTCCCACGATTACTTTTGTTTAGATAATCCTTTGATGACGTCAATAACAGAGTAATTGTATCCCATTAAATAATAAAGATAATAAGGGGTTTATGGGGATCGCACTGGCATCGCTATACCAGGGAGGAGTAAAAAAGGAGACGGACTGTGGGGTGGACTAGTATAATACGCCGTGTACCTATCCCACAGTGGGAGAAAGGGGGTTAATTCGGTTCCTTCTTGTCACGTGGGTTAATGTTTGAACATGAGTTACTACTTCGCGCCCTCTCTCGGTCTCTCCAAGAGAAAATGTCTCGTACTGATTGCGCAACTACAGCCATCAGACTCTTTTATTCATCAAGATCCTCACGAGAGGGCAGTTCGTAGTGGGAGTTCGCGGGAACTCGGATGTGGCTTGCCACGTGATAAGCTAGCCTATAACCAAGCTTTCCCTTCCCTTCTCCCGTTGTTGATTTTAAAAAAGAGCGTACAAATCCTCTCCTTTTCTATACTCCTCCCTGGTCATACCTTATCTATGGATGGGTTCAGTGTTAGGCAAAAATAAACAAAACATTTTGATTTATTAAGCCTAATTTTAATATGATGGCAGGTCGTAAGGTTGGTTAAATTAAGGTCTATGGAAAAGGTATAAGGGTGCCACAACTGCGAATTAAATATGCCTAATCCATCCATCTTTTCGCGCTATTTCTCTCTCGTATGGTCCTAAGGATTAACGATACAGAGGGTGGTGTAAAAACAGATTACGATCGAGAAGGATTTTAATAAAGAAAGCCGGGCAAAGAGAAACATTGTCATTTAAGGTGCCTAGAGGTCAAACCAATCCATCTACTGACGTCATAACATTCCCTTCTTAAACGTTAAATTATTCAGTTAGGCTTAGCGTCCAAATATGTAAATTCAAGACTATTTTGGTTCGAAAGCCGATAGGGACAAAGCAAAATAAACTTCAACGTATAATGTATGTTTCCTTAAAATATTTTGCAGACTGAAGAGTTTAAGAAACTAACCGAAAACTTGCACGAAAACGCTTTACACTCAACAACAAACAAAAACAAAAAGCCACACGCAGGGAGCCCGGTCAAAATTTAGAATTCCTTATAGAACAAATAGGAATTTTTTCTAGAATTATGGGATTTTATGGGAGAGAAAAATTGTTTTATAGGAAAAGATAGGACTAAAAATGCTTATATATAATTCTATTTTGGTTTAAACTATGTAGAAATATAGAGGTTAAAAAGTCACAACTTTTTCTAAAATCTCTCTGCCACGTTTATTCGATTGTATTTTTGTATTCTAAGCTAGAACTCTTAATTTAAAAATACGACAAGTTTGTCAAAATACTTAAAATATCAGTATAATCAGAAGTGAGATGAGACTAGAAGTACTGAGCTAACCAAATTCTTCACTTGGCGAAAGTGAATATTCTTGATAGGGAGCTAGCAACTGCCTAGGGGGTAGAGGTAGTCTGACGTCCCGCAGTCCCTCTCTGGTTGGAATTTTTGCGCGTAGAATACTGTTTCCAACCGTTAGGGGGGGGGGGTGAAACTCCCGTAAGAGATAGAATGGTGTGACGTTTCAGGGTCAGAACTGTTAGCTCCCTATAACACGCCAACGGTTGGCCCTCTGGTAGCGGTTTCTGAATTTTCCCTTCAAAACGTGAGAGGCTCGTGGCGGTAGCCGGCCGAACTAGATTCAAGGAGCCGCGTCCGTGTTCCGCGGCTCTAGGTTAAGGGGAAGGGGGTAGGAAATTTTTTGGAACTCGACCAATTTTTTTCTCTCTAGTGTGGACTCGATGGAAGCGGCATAAAATCCTCAAATTTTTTCACTAGTGCCAAGTAGAGTCCGACGCCGCCGATAGTACGCCGGCGCGCCGCCACATTTCCAGTTTTTAACCCCGCCGCCGCCGTACGTACTTTTAAACAGCGCGCCGCCCCGCCGCGACGCCGAAATATCACCGGCGTACGCCGGCGTGCCATGGTCGAACCAATACTGAATGACGGATGGCAGGGGGAGAAAGTTGAAAAATACTTGTTAATTCGCCTTCTAGCGGCAAATAGTAGCAAACCGGATAGTGGGGGACATATGGGGGAATCAACGTTCTAAAGAGGGAAGCATCTACCGTCTCATTTTGTCTAGATGGCGCTAGCTTTTTCGGGGATTTGACTCGGTATTTTCATTTTTCATAACCCCCCCTCCATTTTGGGGCTGAAAAGGGGGAACTAAGCTTAACGTTGGTCGTTTAGTCGCTTAGTATGGGGCTCTATGGGCTGCCATCGGTCCTTCAGTATTCCATGGGCGTGCCAACCAGTCTTGGAAATAGCACAGGTCCACAGGTCCAAAACCAGTTTAATAATTGCTCTGACCAGTTTTTTTTTATTCTAAATCCGGGGTTTACAGGTCCTTGGGATCAGTTTATTAATTGAGAACTTTTAAGAAAGTTGAGGAGGGACCAGTTTAAAAATTCTAGTCATAATAAATTTGTACTCCACGGATCTAGACTCCTATCCTTGACTGGTTCTCATTTCTGCCTTCCTTGCTACAACCACAGCCCATTGGATCACTCTTTGGCTTCACACGCCAATGTTTTTCCTATGTAAAAGCGCGTGTTGGTAATTTTGGGCTTTATCGCTCGAAAAATCGAAGGAGCCATAGGCCGGCTATGGGAGGAACACAGTTATTTAGGCAGAATGTTGAAACAACTGGTTCAAATCTCTTGAAATTTTAAAGAGATGTGCAAAACAACGTTTGCTATTTTTTGGAAATTTTCAAATCATTTCCTTTTATAGTTTTTAATAAATATTAAAACGAAAATTAGCCCTAATTAAAGGGCTTGGTCTTCGAACGGTTTAAAGGTTTCTTCCGTTTCACTTGATCGAATCTCTTGAAATGTTAGTGAGAGGCATATTGAAGGGTTTTAAATTATGATGCAAAGTTTCAAAATTTTTAAACGAACAATTCACTTCCAAAAAATTTTGTTTGTGCATAATCCTACAACCTATTTAGTCGCTTAGGAAAATTTTACGAAAACAACTATTCGTTTCAAAACTTTGAAATTTTGCACGATAATTTAAAACCTTTCAATATGCCTCTCACTAAAATTTCAAGAGATTCGAACCAGTGAAGCTGAAGGAAATAAATTTAAACTGTTTGAGACTAAGCCATTAAATTATGCTTAATTTTCGTTCTAATGTTCTTACAAAAAGCCAGGAAAGAGAAACATTTTAAACTTCGCACAAAAATACCAAACATTATTTTGCAAATCACATTAAAGTTTCAAGAGATTTCAACCAGTATTTTCGAACATGGACTGATCTTGTGAACACCACCACTTCACAACTGAGAACTACATACGACATTAATCACTCGTTGTGAACTTACACGCCTCTAACGCCGCCGCCGCCAATAAAATTGTATGCAACGCCGCCGCCGGTTTATAGAACGGCGCGCCGGCGGCGCGCCGTCGCCAATATGCCTAAACTGTGCAAACGCCGCCGCCGACTTATTTTTCGCGGCGTCGGACTCTAGTGCCAAGATCTACTACCAATGCTAGAGCACTTTACTTCTAGTCTCATCTTACTTCCGGTATAATCCAACTCTTAAAACTATTTTCGAGTTCCCATTTAAAAAGAATTCCAATTTCTATTTAAAAATTTTGGAGTAAAAAAATAATTGGGATTTTGAAAATAATTGGCTTCAAAAAATTTAGATTTAAAAAAAAAATCAATAAAAAATATATTTAAAACAATTTGGATTTAAAAAAATTCTTCAATGAAAATTGAAGAAAAAAAATTAATAATAACGGCCATTTTGAATTTTATTGGGATCCCTCCACTGACCACCCATTAATTATCGTCACCTACGGGACGCGACCAAATTCATTAACCCAGAACGAATACAACATCTTCGGCAGCCGTTATCTTGATTCCCTGTACCCCACCATATTGCCCCGAGTCAACCTCGCGTTAACCCTAACGACACTTAAGAATAAGAAATTAAAATTTACTAAAAAGACAAACTTACAGGAAATATTTCATCTCAAAATGATTTGAATCCTAGGTTCCTCGATCTTGGCACATTTTTGATCACAAAATTAATTCATTTCGGTCTAATTTTAAACATTTAAATCCGATTTAAAAAATTAACAATATTTCATCGACATAAGCGATTATCTCGAGTCAATCCATAGCCCACTCGATCACGCGCGTCACGACGCAAGCTGCTCGCGCTGCGCGAGCAGCTTGCGTCGTGACGCGCGTGATCGAGTGGGCTATGGTCAATCAAACTGACAAAGGGCGGCCTGTCTGTCGGCGTGTCGGGAGCTTCGGGAAGAAGGGGGACGATAGAGAAGGGGGAGGGAAGAAATATGAAGTTGCATTTTTTAAACTCGCGCTTTTAGAGCGAAGGGGACGTAAGTCGCTATGGAGATAAGGCTAATTTGGCGGGCTTTTTAGTAAGCGTAAAGGCCGAATTCAAAAACGTTGTAATGTATGTACAATTTAGCTCGTATCTTTAGAAAACAATGCACTAACACATTAAAATTGCCATTATAAACGCATTTCTTTTAAATTTTGACTCAAGTCAAACGTTGAGAAACGATATTACAATGCAATTTTATGACAAAAATATAGGATATTATACGACCGAAACTCTCCCAGTGTACCTTGCACACACCCATACCCACCTTTAGGCGATTGTTAAGTGCTGCCACGTAGCGCTATTGTATTTGTATATGAGCAAGCTTCTATTTTTATGACACAGGGGGCGTTTTTTACGATTCTACACTGTACGATCCTACTTAAACGCTGAGGATGCTGGGAGGACTTCGGTGCCGTTCCGTAGAGGGGGTACAGAGGCAACGTTATACATACTTTACACGCAAGGAGGATTCATACCATTTGCACAAGGAGACCACGCAATTTAGAGTGTAAAATAGCAGACGATTTTACACTCTAAATCGCTTGGTATCCTTGTGTTAATGGTAGGAATCCTCCATGCCTGTAAACTATGTATGAGTTACCACTCCATTCCTCTCTCCTTCAAGATCGTGGCAAGGGATAAATTCTACTAAGTTTGATATTCTAGGCTCATAGTTGTGTGCATAGTGTTAAGTCTAAGAAGACCCTAAAGCAAAGAGAATTTCGTATTAGAGGGGAAGAAGATTTAGATTGGGGTGGACTATAGCCATGCATGCAGAGAGTCTCGAGTGTTGGCGCTAAGATCTCCAAGTTCGATAATGCACAGTTTTAAAGTTAGGTTTATTTATAAAAGAATTTTATTAATATTGAAATGAGTTTTAAGA
Source organism: Phalangium opilio (assembly GCA_019434445.1). Lineage (NCBI taxonomy): Eukaryota > Metazoa > Arthropoda > Arachnida > Opiliones > Phalangiidae > Phalangium > Phalangium opilio. Next base: position 12,193 of record JAEQBA010000707.1, read on the forward strand.
TTAGCCTAAAACTTAATTAATACAAAGGGTCAAGAGCATATATTAGGCTTAGCATATTAATTTTTGTAAAGGATTAAAACTTTTAAAACATATTGCATCCTACAGAAGGGAAAGTTTCCCAGGATGACTAAAGGTGAAAGAAAATAAACCCGTTATTTTTACCCTCAAAGCTTTTCCAGAGCTATGAAGTTCCAAAGTTAAAGATGAATATATTAAAGTCTTAAAGGGAGGGTGAAAAGTAAATTCAAGTTATAGATTTTCTAACTAATTACGAGACCTATCTGCGTAAATAGTGAAACATACTGGACATACCTCCATTCTGTCTGATTTTAAAATTCAAATTAGTTTAATATTTCATTAAGAATTTGTAATTAGCGTAACACCCTACCTTCTTGTTCACAAAATACAAGTGGCACGCTCTATATCTCGCACCATTGTGGGCAATTTTTATTAAATCTCACGCTAAAATTCATTCAATATGCAGCGTGACATGGGAATTTTGTTAAAAAAAGGTAGGGCGTTATGTGATTGGTCGGAGGTGCAAATTTCAAATTACCCATGAAATCTCAAAAAAAAAAAAAAAAAATTGAATTTCAAAATCATTTGGAGTAGAGGTATTTCCCGGATGTTTCACTATATATGCAAATTGGACTTAAAATTAGTAAAAGAATCAAGAGGGGAAAAAAGAATCATTTGATTTTCCTCTTCACTCTCCCTTCAATATCGCAAGTCATGGTTAATTCGGTCTAAAATAATTGATACCGTATTAGAGAGTTCAATTTAATCAAGACATTTCGCCTTATAGCATTAAAACTGCGATCGTTCTAACATTAACTCAAAGTTTGTTTACATTTTGAAACTCCTTATAGGCCAGGACAGATAGGCCAAAAAAGGGCTTGACCTAGAACATTTGAACATAAAGATGAAAATTGGTACATGTGTTGTTTTTGACCCAACAAAAAATATACTAAAAGTCCCCTGCTGTAGAGCGCGAGCTTTCGCCGCCATCTTGGAAAATGGCCGCCGGGAATTACAGCTACAATGTATTCCACGTTCTTCGTCAAAAATTATGAAAATTGGTACACATTATGATTGGAACCACATGAACATCATGGCAAAATTTTACAACTCTGTGTTCAATAGTTTGGTCGCCATATTGGAAAATGGCCGCCGTGAATGCTAGGTACGGTATATTTCACCATGTTGTTGGAAAATTATGAAAACTGATAGGTATTATAATCAGAGCTGTGTGAACCTCATAGTAAAATATTGAAGCCATTAGTCAGATAGTTTGGCCGCCATGTTGGAAAATGGCCGCCATCAATGCCATTTAGATACAGTATATGGTTCAAAAATTATGAAAATTGGTAATTATTATGTTGAAGACCGTCTAAATATCATAATTGAATATTGAAGACGCGCTACTGATAGTTTGGGCGCCATCTTCGAAAATGACTGCTCGAACTGCCAAATATATTACCGATATATAAATTTTTTCTATATTTTTTTATTGAGTAGATTTTCATGAACGTATAAAACGCCATAAAAATAAATATTTTCGAGTCTAAATTATCGACCCATCTTCAAAAATGGTCCCTTAAATATTACTATCCTAAAATCTGGAAAAAAGAAAAGGAAAGCCATATTACTCGGATTTTGGTTATGAAAAACCGTTTTATATGTGGTATATACATTCTAGTGTCGTTAAGGATTAGTTTTAAGACACATTTTTTACATTTCGTTCATATTTCTCGTCCTCCTGAAGATTCTTTATTACGGCTTATACCTTGAAAATGACCACACATTGCCCAGCAAGCTAATACAGATCGTCTACATTCACAGTTCTTTATACAAGATGTTCTGCAGACTGTAGGTACAAATAATGAGTGGAATAAGTTCATCTGATGCCGGAAGGAGAATGGTGCGAATGGGTCTTCGACTTTCGTGATCGCGAACCAATCCCCACTGTTCGGGATTAAATCGTTTCCTAGCTGTTGTTGGACTTGAAGATACGCTCGGAAAGAATGTAGTTTTGCGGTGTCGGTCGTTGGATGAAGCTTAGCGAGATCAAATGAGGACTTGACAGTATATGTGGCAACGGTTCCATTATACGTGTAATATCTACATAAATGAAGCGTGACGTGTCAATTATCACCCTAAAAAAAGCGAAAAGAAATCTCTCTTCGGCAGCAGCTATGGCTTCCCTAGATGCAATATGGTCATTAAAAAACGCAACAAATTTGTAATATGTTGATTATCTGTCATGGGCCCGAGTTTGGTGTGACGGTTCGGGAGTTCCTTGGGTTCACCCTTGGTTCAGACCGTTCCTTGCCCCAATCCGTGAAGGTTTTGCTGGGCCGTTTCGGCCCCACCCAGGTGCTGCCTTGGCTCGCCCCCGCTATTGGCAAGCCTCTAGGGGTCGCGGATACACTATTTGTTTGGGCCGTATGGCACTTTTGTGCTTGGAGAGAACTCCCCCGTCCCCTCGAGCCTTCTGCTGCTTTAATCCTTCCCTGTCACCCACCACCCTCTGACTGGGCTCGCCACTGACGGTGTCCAGCTTCTGTCAATTGCTCAAGTGGCGTTTGTCGGTCCCACTGGCCGATCTCGTGTGCCATGACGGCGGTTCCGCAGGTTCAATTTGGAATATGATGGGGAGGGGCGCTGTTAAGGCCCCCAGCTATGCGTAGCGCCTATTCAAGGGTTGTGACATGCAATTATGAAAAATCTTCAGGATGACGATGAATATGTATGAAATGCTAGAGATCTGTCTAAATTCTAATCTTAAACAACAGTAGAATGTATAAACCCCATATTAAATCATATTCTCTAATCAACATGTTGAGAATAACAGCTTAGAATAACTTTTCTTTCTTTCAGAATTTAGGGCTATGATTTTCATGTGGCCTTTTTTAAAGATGGCGTCGATAATTTCGACTTCGAGATATCCATTTTTTGTTGTTTATTACGTTAATGAAAATCATCTATTCAAAAAAGGAATTTCAAAAAGATTTATATATTTGAAATATATTTAGCATTTCCAGCAGTCATTTTCGAAGATGGCGCCCAAACTATCAATAGCACGTCTTCAATAGTCAAGTATGATGTTTAGACGGTCTTCAACATAATTATTACCAATTTTCGTAATTTTTGAACCATATACTGTATCTATATGACATTGATGGCGGCCATTTTCCAACATGGCGGCCAAACTATCCGATTAATGGCTTCAATATTTTACTATGAGGTTCACAAAGCTCTGATTGTAATACCTATCAATTTTCATAATTTTCCAACAACATGGTGAAATATACTGTACCTAGCATTAACGGCGGCCATTTTCCAATATGGCGGCCAAACTATTGAACACAGAGCTATAAAATTTTGCCATGATGTTCAAGTGGTTCCAATAATAATTTGTACCAATTTTCATATTTTTTGAAGAAGAACGTGGAATACATTGTAGCTGGCATTCCCGGCGGACATTTTCCAAGATGGCGGCGAAAGCTCGCGCTCTACAGTAGGGGACTTTTAGTATATTTTTTGTTGAGTCGAAAATAACACATGTACCAATTTTCATCTTTATGTTCAAATGTTCTAGGTCAAACCCTAAAAGTCCTGGGCTATTAAGTGAATTTGTTTGGACAGCTAAGTTGACATATAGTATAAGCGTTTGTTACCGTTGTATAGTTGACCGTTTCAACTTCAAGGCATTTCTATCTCCTTAAAGTTTGAATTAACAAGATTACAGACTTTCCCAAATTTCGTTTAGACTATATCTTCTTTTTAATACTTCTTTTCAAACTTAACTACATCGGACATCTAGGTATAAATATTGAGTGTCTATATACTTCGCAAAACTGATTCAATAATTAAACTTACAAAACTTTTCCGAAGACGTTTGTCGTTTAAAATCCCCTTAGGGTTAAAAGTGTTCGACATATCGAAGGCTCGTTACTGATTGGTCTGAATTGGAAACTAAAAATCTATAAAGTTCTAGCGCAAAATTTAACGTGGGTTAAAACGGAATAGCTTGATTCTCTAAAAGCTCGATGCTGCGGAGCAAATTTCATCGGCTAGAAAACACCCGTGGCGTCTTTTTTCCCCCTAAGGGTATTAGAGATGAGGAGGGAGGCAAAGGCCTAGCGTTAAGGGAACTACATTGAGAGAGAGAGAGAGAGAGAGAGAGAGAGAGAGAGAGAGAGAGAGAGAGAGAGAGAGAGAGAGAGGAGGAGAGAGAGAGAGAGAACCGTCAGCCTCATTACCATATATTCGCCAGAACGAATCCTTCATCGTAAAAGAAAAATTTTGCCTTCCAGTGCATGTATCTCATTTGCATTTAAAGGTATTAGGTTATAAGCAAGGCATAACCTTCCTCTAGCATATTTCCCCCACCATCACCGCCTGCCGAGCGTCACGTCATCCCCATCTCTATCTCAATGGCACCCACCACTATCTTCTGTCAGAGGCAGACCAGACCAGACCGTTATGTTACACTACTAAAGGGTCGCGAACCCCGCGGGCTGCTGTCGCCGTTCTACCCGAGAGTAGGGACTTTTTCGAGCGAGTTGAGGAACCTAGTCCTACATGGGTGATAACTGTCTGACAAAACACGCTAAATATGTTGTAGGAATGTGCGAGGAAACCAGAGCGCCCGCTATATATAACCACTAACTGCGTCATCAATCATCTACTTACTCTCTCTCTCTCTTGGTACAGTGGTGGTTGTATTATTAACTGGACTCCGACAAGTAAATTTAACGAGATGTGGTTGGTTCTTAATTCAATTGATGAGCTTTTAACGTATCGCCAGACATTGTTAAGTTAAACGAGAGCTAAAAAATGTTTTCTTGGGCCTAAATCATTCATTACTACTAAAAATACTGAAATCGGTAATTAATAATTCTTAGTTAACAATTAGATTTAACTTAAACACTGAGAGAAAACATTACCTCTATTTGGCAAGCAAGGCTATCTTTCTATAAACAATTTACTAGCAACCTTGCTTGTGCAACAGGGATGCAATCTTCCAGAGGTAATCTTGTTAATTATAAACGATAACAGTTAATTACCCATGCAAATTTGATAATTACTATAACTATCGATTCTAGAATTTCTAGCAGTAGAAAATTCCCAAAATAGTAACAATTTGTATTTTACTTTGAAAGGAGGAAAAAACCTGCAATTTCTGTGTCTAGTCATATGTGATCTCGATAAAAAAGTTAAATGTTGATAAATTTGATGCTAAACCATACGAAAACTTCGACTAAGTTAATAATATAGGATATTATAATAACTTTCATAAAATTGTACGATAATATAGGACAGTTTCAAAAATATAGGATTTTATAGGAATTATAGGACCTGAAATACATTCTCGACATAAATCTAGTACGGTTCTGAATTCAATTGACCAACTTCAAACGGATCGCGTGTCAGAGTTAAGTGAAGAAACGAAGCTAAGCAGACTAAAGTCATTATAGGACTGTGTTAAAACCAAGGCCAGGCCAATTGGCTACCGAAAACTAAACCGGAAGTACGTCTTAATCAAGGAAGCTAATCGATCTTATTCCCTAGTGACCATGTGGATAAATCATCGGGTTTTTTTTATTTGTCCTTAAGACCCTACTGAAGAATACGGTCTAAAGCAAGCCACGAGAGCTCTGTAGGGTTGTAGACATTTAGCTAACAAAATTGTAGGAACGGAAACGTCTTGTTGTTTGAAAGAAGAACGTAGAAAGTCCTAAAACTTATAGAGTCAGATTGACCCTAATTCCGAAGCGATGCCAAGAAAAGACCCAGCGGGGTAAAATGGCTAAGCGATAAAGATAAGAAAGTAGATATTCTCCAAAGCAATTCCCGCTTTCAATTAGTACAACGTGACTCTATTGTTATCGAAAAACTTTGCAGTCGTATGTACAAGGTTAGATAAAAGAAAGAGTATATTCAATTAATTGATGAGTTGACTGAGGTTTCATTAGCTTTCTTTTCTCTAATAATGTACATGCGCAGAAAGCAAAATTACTAATTAACAAATTAGTCATAACTATATGTACCACTGAAATGCAGTTCACAACGTAGGCTACATATTTACTTTAGTTAGTACTTTTGAAAATATTTAGCTTTTGGCGAATAATATAAAAATCCAATTCGAATGATATTGTTGGTTCATATATTAAACAATTACTTCTGGGGTGCCGCCTTCAAAATAAAGAATTTTTTATTTCAAACTAACCAGGGCCCCCAACCCTCTGTATTTAAGTTGGAATTATTAAAGTAGTCCTTGGCACCAGTGAGGCAATAGGTTTGAATTAAAAAAGTGGTCCAATGAATTAATAAACTGGCATTTGACTTTGAGGTACGCGCTAAAAATATAACATGTCAAGTGGGGACATCACGACCTTCGACCTCAAAATCTCAGGTCACAGCTAGAATTTTTAAAACGGGGCTTTTTCAAAACATAGCAGACTTTTAAAATAAACAAAGTATCAAAATCGGCCAACACGAACACATCGCTGAGAATCGGAGTTAAGTGAAATTAAACCTTTCATTTGACCTGACACCAAGAAAAAGTAACTGATAAATGTTTGGATTCATGGCAAAGAAGGAAGACAATTGTGAACTGATCTTGTTAATTTGTGACTAAAGATACGCCTACAATTTGAGACGTTGACCTCACATTTGACCTAACACCAAGAGAAAGTAAATTCTGATAAATGTTTGGCTCCATGGTAAAGAAGGAAGACAATTGTGAACTGATCATGTTAATTTGTGACTAAAATTTATGCCTACAAATCGTAGCTAAATCTTTAACCAAACAACTAAAAGAACTTAATTTTTACAATTTTCAAAAACTAATCAGAGAAAATTTTTACCTATGAATCTACTTCGACCATACTTCGCGATTGTTGCAAAACGAATATAGGAGGCGTAGTTTATCGCAGTAGTCTAGCCAAATAATCATTACTTAATAAGATTATTGCAAAGCCATGGGTGTGGGATTGTTGCGATAGAAGGTGGAGAGAGGGGAGAGAGAAAATAAATCTAATAATAGGTAATTGAACTAGATTCTCGGGTTGCTAGGCAACCCAACACAAAATGTAGTACAGTATAGCATAGACTAAAACCGTATAAAGTGATGGGAATTTGAACAGGTGAAATTCCACCGAATTCATTATCACGCTTAAAAAATTTCTCAAAATGAACGAAACGTAAAGTTACGCCCAGGGTTGGCAAAGTCTCCAACGACACAGAGAGGCATGGAAAGAAAAAATATATACACATATATATACACTTTCTGTTTGAAACAAACACATCACGCTATCGACGGAGAACTGATGAAATACCCGTAGGCGGATACGCTTTGAGACCCCCGGAATATATACGAAAAAAAAAAGGGGAAAACGTTTTCTCCAGGTATAAGGAAAGAAAAATACAAAGAAGTAAAAGGACACACACACATACACATCGAGAGATAGCTGGAGCAAATTCGGTTTTCCAATTTTCTTTTAAGGTAATGGAACAGTAGGCCTAATCGTAAACGAATGTTTGCTGCTATACAGGAATCGTTCGAAGATGATCGATTGTCAGACCTATTTTTCGTGATCATCATTGTCCAAAAACAAACAAAAATTAGTCTTCAAAAACGAACGATTGGTGACCTGGAAAATATTGTACGTGTACTCAACGGATGCAATCTTTGCTCCTCAAGTCCAATTCATAACCACGACCTTTCATCTTTGCTCCTCGAGTGCAATTCGTAACTATGACCTTTCCCCTTTAGATCCACAAGTGTAATTCGTAACCATGACCTTTAACCTTTGCTCCACAAGTGCAATTCGTAATCATGACCTTTAACCTTTGCTCCACAAGTGCAATTCGTAATCATGACCTTTAACCTTTGCTCCACAAGTGCAATTCGTAATCATGACCTATCCCCTTTAAATCCTCAAGTGCAATTCGTAACCATGACCTATCCCCTTTAGATCCTCAAGTGCAATTCGTAACCATGACCTATCCCCTTTAGATCCTCAAGTGCAATTCGTAACCATGACCTATCCCCTTTAGATCCTCAAGTGCAATTCGTAACCATGACCTATCCCCTTTAGATCCTCAAGTGCAATTCGTAACCATGACCTATCCCCTTTAGATCCTCAAGTGCAATTCGTAACCATGACCTATCCCCTTTAGATCCTCAAGTGCAATTCGTAACCATGACCTCACCCCTTTGCTTCTAATTTCAGTTTCAGAGAAAACTAATGAATTAACTCCTTTATACTCCGCTTTTTATGTAGTTTTCTGATCAATGTACGCAAAGTAACGCAGATACATGTTCAGTTCTTGATTGAGGAAACATTACAGGAATGGTAGAAGGCTTTACACGTATAAAAGAGCGAGAAAATGTAGTCCCTGTTTGAAACCATAGTTAAAGTTCCCGAATAAACTGATATTTCCCTTCAAGTAGGTGTAGGTTAAAATCAGAGATCACTTCGCTACAGCTCATTTTCGGTTTAAATTATGTAAGCTGAGAAAAATTAAAAACAAAAAATAATAGTAAAATAAAAATATTCATTATTGGAGACTTTAAGGAGAGCCGACATTCAGGAGTAAAACGGCCCATGTTAATCCTAAGAATGAATGAATGAATGATTTATTGACCCTTGAAAAATTACAATCCCTTTTGTAACAGGGAGGAACCCTCTTATTTGGGTTCACAGGTCCGGAAAAAAATGTAAATAAACTACAACAAAATTATGAAAGTATACTAAACAAAATTACTCTTTATGACGACAATATACCACCAAATCACAGAACAGGTTAAGGGGGGCGCTGGAGGCGAGCATTTGCCCATTTTTCGAAGAGAGATTTGGTTATACCAGCAATTTCAATATCTACAGCTACATCTACATTAGCACCAAGCGACAGCCTATCAGCCAGCGTAACAGCCCCAAATGTCTTGTACGGTTCTCTCTCTGTACTTAAAGCTGGACAATCTAGCACTACATGCGCGACATCCTCCCTATCCGCTCCACAGAGCGGGCAACTACGCTCTGCATGCCCAAAGATACTGGACAACCGTTCGGCTGTGGGCAGCGCCCCAGACCGAGCCAGGAACAAAAACCCACTAGCCCGAGAGTTGTCATAAAAGGGTTCTATGCCCGGGCTACTCTTTAAAGCGTATAGGTTCAAGCTCGGATGGCGAGCGAGCTCTAACCGCCATCGTGTCTGCGAAGACTCAGCCACCGCCTGATCAACTCGGCTGTACCATAGAGGTAGGGAGTCAACAGCTCCTCGCGACAAACCGGCCCCATATTGCTCGTGTAAATACTCTACGCGTTTTAACCACGGTGTCTTGCGGGTCATCGCCCGGACGTATACAAACACCCGCTGTGCAACGCGCGATTCCGCCATAAACATAAGCCTACCCAGATACCGGAGTTTACTTTTTGCCTCTCTTTCTTCGAAAGTAGACCAGGCCATTTCACCTTTTACGGCGCCATAAGAGGTCATAAAATTTCCACCCAACGCAGCCTTTCCCACGGAAAATTGGGCCTGATCAAGTCTGCGACGCGTAGCAGTGCTGAGACACAAAACCTCATTAGCGTAGGTAAGGGCCGGGACCGCCACCGCTTTCCAGAGGGTCCTCATTACGCTATATTTATTATAAGAGTGGTAACCCTTATGTTTGATAGCGCCCGCCATACGGTTTGCCTTCGTCGTCAAAAAATGCTCGTGGCTCTCGAAAAACTTTCCCACATTTGTCAGTTTGACCCCAAGGTATGTCACCTCAGACACTTCTGACAAAACGCTGCCCTGAAGAGAAATGGGACCTGACCCACCCTGCATAGACAAATGATTTGAGAACACCACACATTTTTCAGAGCTAAAAACCAACCCATACTCGGCTGCATAAGACCCACAAATATCTAAAATGGCTTGCAAACCTAAACGGGACTCGGCTGTCACAAAAATATCATCCGCAAAGAAACCCCCCGGTATTCTAAGTTCCTGATTTGCGCTGCCAGGGTATCGAAGAGGGAACCCAAAATTTGATGTTCGCAGGGCCCTATCTAATGGTTCTAGGTACAAAGCAAAAAGAAGCGGTGAGAGAGGACACCCTTGTTTCAACCCTACTCTGCTAGGCATGAAGTCCGTGACTACGCCCCCAAACCAAAAGCGATACTGCACGTGCTCGTAAAGTGTGGCCAGAAGGGTTACGAAAGGAACTGGAATTCCCAGGGACACTAGAACCGACCACAAACGCGGCCGGCTGACGCTGTCGTAAGCCTTACATAAGTCTAGAAAAGCAAAAAACACCGGACGTTGCTCAATTCTGGCAATGTCCATCAACTGAGACACTACAAAAATACTATCTGCACCTCTCCTATCCCTCCTGAACCCGTTCTGCAACTCCCCTAAAATATTATTATCTTCAACAAAACGTTCTAAGCGAGTCTTTAAAATCGCTACAAATAATTTAGATATGCACTGTGATAGGGCAATTGGTCGGAAAGAAGCGAGATTTTCAGCGTCTTTTCCTCCACCTTTAAATAAAAGTTTTATGTCCGTGAGCCCCCATGACTTTGGGGTAGCCGAATGCCGTATGACACCACTGAACAAATCACATAACACCCGTCGTGAGCACCCGTCAAGAGATTTTAGGAGTTCATAAGATATACCGTCCTCACCCGCGGCTTTACCCGATGGAAGAGCGGCTAACGCAGTATCAATTTCCTGGATGACAACGTCCTCATTGAGCGAGCCGTTATAAGTTAGCCCCACTCGGTCAACCAGCCCGGAAAGAGAAGCATGGCACTGTAAGAAAGCGGCTTCCTCCGTCCGGTAGAACTCTGAGACCCTCGTTCGTATGGCAGCCGGACCCGACAAAACTGTGGATCCATCCTGCGCCTTTACAGCCGCCACGGCCTGAGGCGGGGGAGGCGGGTTAAATAACCTCCAAAATTTCTTGCCCGCCAAGCGTTTATCAGACAGAATGTCACGTTCTATGGCTCTATTTACTTCACCTATTTTACTCGCAACAAGCCGCGTCACTTCCCGTTTAAGAGTGCAGTAAGAGTCCCAAAGCTCCTTAACATATTCAGGTGAAAAAGGACTGTTAGGGTGACGACGTTCACGCGCTGCTTTGCGGTAGAGACGGTTTGCCTCCTTGCGTTTTTGGATGGCCAGCTTGACTTCGTGGTCAAACCAACGCTTGTGAGGGCCCCGCGCACCAGTACCCGATGTCTGGCCTAGCGTGTTTGATGCCGCGGATAGCAAGATAGATTGAAAATCGTCTAGCGTTAAAGACGGCGTACCCCTCAAGGCTTCGTTGACCGTCGTTTTGTACTGCTCCAATGTTTCAGGGTTACCAGTCCGCCAACGCGGTCTGGAACACGCCGGAACGACAGTCCTCTTTATCCGTCGCTAGGTAAACAACTCCAACTAGTATCTCAACCGAACCGCATCGTACTTCTACCCACATGTGCTCGTCGCAAGAACGGACAAGGCGACACGGGGTAGTATCCGCCACCACGAGTCCCAGACCACCGCCTTTCTTTGCCCCACTCGGTCTATTTAATCCAAACCAACTAAATCCCGGACACGATTCTGGACTTTCATCATCGCGTAAGTGCGTTTCCGCAACAGCGAAAACCTCAGTGTTTGTTTGGATCATTTGGGGGTATAGTTCCGACCACAATTCACGCTTACGACCGCTTTGAATGTTTAAGAATGATAATTTAAAACTTTTATTTACACGAGATTTCTGATGCCTCCTTTTCCTCCGACGCCAACGCCCCCGACTTCCGATTCATTGTTGAGTACCCGCGCCACTGTTCTCGGCGCCTGTAGAAATGTTTCACCCGCAACACACCCGAGTTCAGGGAAAAGCTTCCATACAGGCGAAATAAATACAGAATACCCATAATCTTATAATCAACACCCAACCCAAACCGATTTACCTTCAAGGCTGAAAATTTGCAAGGACGTTGCTCTTAGGTAGTAGGAACATATTTAAAAATATCTTTCCAATTCTCCGCCATCTTGAAAAATGGCGGCCAAATATATAAAAATCTTTTATGGAATAACCGATTTCACTAATATTTATTACACTGGTTTCCTGTATCATTTAGACGGTCTTTATGGCTATTTGGGGATCGATTTACCCTCCGCCATATTTTAAAATGGCGGCCAAAAAAGTAATAAATATATCCCAACGGACTGACGGGTATTTGCTGGTAGTAACAAAATAATTCTAATTTCAATCCACTAATGATCGAAGATGTAACAAATTTAAACTAATTGCAATTAAAATTAAAGGTTAAAAACCTTAAACCCTTTGGATTGCTTTAAAAACATACAATGGTAAAAATATTTTCTTTTTTCTTCAAAGGTGTATTTAAACTGCGATCGAATTGGAAACAAATTTAATTTACACTTAAAACCAATAATCAAACCAAACATCCAATTTAGACCATTTCGATTAAACTCGGGCGCCATTTAAATCCCCAACTTCATCGCTACCATACATTTCTTAATCACAAATAAACATCGAAACTGTCCATGAAATTATTGGAAAACTGCGAAACCAAATCGATAACCCATTTTGACAGACTCGGAACCAACCCTTCTCTTTCAAAAAGGGGAATTCTTCTTTCCTTTTTTTTTAATAAATAAAGTGTCAAAACAGATTACAGAGACATAATGTCCGAAGACCCCCCTACTAGGTCTTAATGTATTGGACAATAAAGGCAGAACATAAATGTATTAAATTGCATCAAGAAAAATTTACTAGATCCAAACCTCAACGTTATTCGTATTATTGTTACTTTTATTTTGTGAAATCAATACTCTAATCCAGAAGCCTTTGACCTATAAGATTCCTAAAACGCTTTTGAATATAGGAAAATTGATTTAGATGCTCAGTAAGAAAGAGTTAAACCATCCGCGGCCATCTTTTAAAATGGCTGCCTGATAAGTTATTTATTACGGCACAGTATAGAAGGAAAAAACCTTGGATCAACTATTATTTGTACCTTTAAGTCAAATACCACTACATTAAATCGCTTACATAATCATCTACCTATACAGGGTGTTTCTGATAAGTCAGGCATAAATTAAGGGGGTGTTCTTTGAGAAGTTTTGAGTCGAAAATGTTCTATGACATTTTACCGTCCGGGTCACTGTTTTTGAGTTAACATTGGAGTATTTTACGGATGATAACTTAAATTTAATTACTAAACTAAAAGACAATGATTTCTAATTTATTTATAAATCCCCTTTAATTTATGCCAGACTTATCAGAAACACCCTGTATAATCATCTACTTACATTTAATACAACTATTTTAGTAAAAGGTAACGGAGATTTTTTAAGATCTTGAAAATTACTTCTACATAAATATTCATATGAGAATTCACCAAATTCATGGGAAGAGTTTGGTGTGAAAAAAAGGAGGGGAGGGGTGTAACTTCTTAAAGAAATAATATTGCCTTGAATATCGCTGCTGGGAACATACACACACACGATTCTCAATACACGAGGTAAATATTTGAGGTTATTTGTCCGTCGTCGTTGCCATGGCAATGAATGTAGTAATAGACTAAAAGAGATGTCTTTCTCTTCTTGATCCCAATGGTGCAAGCAAAAGCTTCACACCCGACCCGAAAACTAGCGGACCACGCTACCGAATGAAGATAGTAAGGGTCAGATGAGTCGTTAAGCTTTGGCGACACACAAATGGACTCCTAGAGGCGTAATAAATGGGATTTGCGCGCGCGCACCAAAAAAAAAAAAACGGTAACGCAATTGCTCGGAGTTTTAAACAAACATAAAAGAATTCGGACCAAAATATCTCCCGCTAAATATGATGGCTTTTATGTTTACAGCGACCACTAGGTGCTATGATATCACTTTGAAAAGAAAAACATTATCTTTGATGTTAGAAAAATCCGCAAAAATATGTTAAGTTATTAATTTCCCTCCCGTGGATTTTCTCAATTCCAGACAAATTTTATATAAAATGTCAAAGATCACGCCGAAGATCTTTAAATGGCAAAGTTCAAAGATTAAAGATTAAAACTTGAAACTTAAACTATGTTATTTCTTCTTCAATAATTTGGTAGCCAACCTTATGCAAATAATTAAATGTTTTGTTCTTTGAGGAATTAAAACTAAAAACGTTTAATAATTATGAAATAAATTATCTACTGACACAAAAAAGAATTTATCTTTGATGAGAAAAATCAGGAAATTGTTAAGATATTAAGTTCCCCTTGTGGATTGTCTAAATTCTAGACAAATTTTATATTAAATGTCAAAGATCGAACCATAGATGTTTTAAAGGCAAAGTTCAAGGATTAAAAATTAAATTGCTTAAATTTCATTAACTTGGGAACAAACGTTATGTTAATAATTAAAATGTTTTGTACTCTGAGGAATTAAAACTTAAAATTTAGTATATTATCTAGGGAGTTTCTGTTGAAATAAATTATCTATGTTTATATAAAGTCCTGATATCCAGGCCAAACCGATTACCTAGAAGGATGAAAAATGCGGGGACGTTAATCTTAAAGGCCGACTTCCAACGAAAAGAGTTCTAGCGAACTGAAAACCAAGCATCGAGACTAAGCCGCGTTTACACGAGACACTTTGAAACCGTTTTGGAATGTACAAAAAATAATATTACGCTGTTAAAACCAGAGATCTTTCACGAGGAAATGCAAATATTATTTTTCAAAAAGTGTTAGGACATTCCAAAACGGTTGAAAACGGTTCCGAAGTGTCTCGTGCCGATTGTTGAATCCCCGCTGGGGTGAAAGATGGAAGGGTTCTATAGCTAACTGAAAGCCGTGCAATGTGGTTCTAGCGAACTGAAGATACGCAATAGAGAATTTCCTTCGGGGGAAAGCAAAAATTCGAGAGGAAATAAATTTAAAAGGATTTCTATTGTTCATCTCCAGTTCGCTTGAACCACATTGCACGGCTTTCAGTTAGCGAGAACCCTTTGAAATTTTGACCCAGCGGGGATTCGAAAATCGGCACGGTCGCTTCATTGTTAGTCTCGATGCTAGGTTTTCAGTTCGCTAGAACCCGTTTCGCTGGAAGTCGGCCTTTAAGTAGTAAGCACGCTCAAAGACATAATTTTTTCAATTCGCCGCCATCTTGAAAAATGTAAAAAAACTTTATAAAATAACGCCCGCGCGTTTAAACAAAATTTCATTAATATTTAGTACACTGGTGTTTTATTCCTATAGACGTGATTAATTGCGCTCTGGGTTCGATTTGCCACTTCAAAATGTCACAAAAGTAACATTTTTGACTCAAAAACCGCAAAAAAGAACATCCCCCTTAATTTCTGATAAACATTTCAGAAACATCCACGGAAACAGAAAAGTATCACATTCAAAGAATCACGGCGAGAAAATAAAGCATTGATCAAAACGTCACCTATAAATGCAAAATTCCAGGAACCAAAACGAGCGGAAACAAAAATTGAAAAATAGCTCAAATAGAGAAGAAGAAAAAAAGAATATACGAGCGGTGTCCATTCATACGGTCGACGAACAAAGTTTGCTCATATCCCTCCCTATGTTTTCCTAAAAAGCATTATTCACCCCCAGTCCCATTGTGAGCTAAGGGGAGAGGAGACAACCCCACAAAAACACACACACACACACAAAAACTGAATGGATATACGTCAAAACCTAGACACGTATAATCATTCAAAATGGGTTTTTTTCCTACCCACCCAGAAGGACCCAGAAAATAGTTAGATAAAAACGATAGCCCACTTTCCGGCACGTCAATATTATACTATCCAAATTCGAAACAGCGAATCGTGCCTTACAATGATGTCAGATGACGTAAGGTCAAGTTGGTAATAATAATTACAAATTGGAAGATAATTTATTATTTTCCGGATTCTTATATTCCCATTGCAGTGTTTTCGAAGTGTTCCAAGTTGCGATACATCATTTAGGCGGATTATAAATATGTGACGTAATCTTTCTTTGCTAGTTATTTTTGGGATTGCAGAAAAGTACTTCTCTTCTAAATAATTTCTATATTTGGCTTTTACAGGAATACATACAACTCTTAGGAATAATCGTGCATCAATCAATATATCCCACGTTAATTTCTATTCAGTCCGGGTTTTGTGCGGACGGGCTTGAGTACTTTCCGTCATGCCTCATAATTCTGCCGTCTTTCTAACTGTGATTTCATTGGTTGGTAGCAACGCGAGGTCAAGCAGGTTCAACGCGCAGCTAAATAGACCCAACCAACAAATAAACAAGTTGGTCTGGTCTCGCCTCCAACTAAGGGATATGATCACGTGACTAACAAAGTTTACTACAGTATACCATCTGTCGTTGAGCGACAAAAATAAATCTCTTATTTTTGTAATTGGATTAGTCTCACTCTTGGGGTAAAAGCACGACATCTGAGCCGTTATAAAAATTTAAAAGATTTGTTAGTTGCGTTTATTGATTATTAATGACCATAGACGTTGAAAAAACGGCCTCACAATGATTCCTATTGGCTGTATGCATTCTAAGGTTTATCGAATACGACAAAAATGTTTGAAGATATGGTTTTATAGCATGTGTTAAACAAGGTCACTAGACTAGATAGCCTCCTAGAGACATGCAGTGATCATAAGTATTTGTAGGCCAATAATAGACCTAAAATTACCACGGGCAAACACGTTTTTAAGTCACTTATGTCAATTTTGTCTATGAATCCAATTTATGATTCTTTGAACTCAAAATTTGGAAGTCTCACTACACAGCGTTCGGAAACCACTACCCTTTACCCAAAATAGAATCCGAAAAGCAAACTTACAGCAGAAGTTATTTATCTACGTACTTTAAGAGGCTAAGCCTTGGCTTGTCTCTTATGCATAACAACACGAGTGAGATTGCCATCTATCTCTCAAGAAACTTCAAGATATTTCTTTTAAAAACGGACTGAAATGGGTTTCAAATCCAAGAGTCAAGACCCTGCAATGTGAATAAGGCCTTTATCCAATATTTCACATACTTTTACATTATTCCCTCTCCATAGAAACAAGTCAGAGATATACATACAGTGTACAAGTAGAGATCTCGCTTGTTTAAATACTTAATAGATATTGATCAATGTTTAACCATACATACATCCATGAACTCTTTGTTAATAAATAGGCCAATCGTAATGGAGAATAGGTCTAATAGAAAATACCTAAAATATCAATTTCCAATAAAAAATTTAGAATATGTCTGGGGTCAAACAATATGGCGGGAAAATCCGAGATGGCGCGATAATCCAAAGCCAGGAAAAAACGGGGAAAGGGGGGAATATTTGGGAGACTGATTCTCTCTCAGAGAATCAATACAAGACACAACCTGTACCTTAACCTCCCCCCCCCCACCGAGCAAGTTTAAGGCCTGCATACTGAAGCAGCCAGCAACAACTACCTGGTATACCTGCAACGTCGACAAGACATTAAAAGCCGCAGCAACCAATGGCTTAAAAACCCACATAAGCACACACAGAGTTTTGAAATAGAAAATCTTTCCCTCTCTGTCTCCTTAATTAAAGAAAAAAATCTTTAACTTTATAAATATTTTATGCTATGTAGGAAGGTGTGTTCAGAAGCAATAACTCGAAGTGCATGTGTTAAATTTTCAAAACGTTACTCAATAAACTGTTTTCAAAAGAGGGGAAGGGAAGCATCGTCTGCTTGATATAGCTTTAAAGAGTAACGGAACATACTGTGTGTGGTTCCAAAGACTATAGATACGGCTTCAAAGTTACCAGTCCATCAAAATCGGTCCGTATTTTTTCAAACCATATCTATTTTTTACAGGGTTGCCGCATAATTTTCAGATTCAAATTCCCTGACTTCTCCAGGTTTTCCCTGACCTTTTTTTACTATTTTCCCTGATTTTGATTGATCTAAATATAACTAGACAATTGCATTCAAATATAATTTTTAAATATTTAACGTAAAATACTGAGGAGCGAGGGAAGGGATTTTGGTGTCTTGTCAAACGTGATCTCACTAAAAAGGCGTTCAAAACGTCACAAAGATGGATACTTGAACTGCAGATATTTTAGCCACTTTAACTAAATTCCGTGACTTTTCCCTGACTTTGCTGAAATTCTTAAATTCCCCGACATTTCCCTGAGCTTTTAGGCCCATTTTGAAAGTCCCTGACATTTCCCTGAGCTTTTAGGCCCATTTTGAAAGTCCCCTAACATTTCGCTGAGCTTTTTGGCCCATTTTGAAAATACCCTGACATTTCCCTGAGCTTTTAGGCCCATTTTGAAAGTCCCCTAACATTTCGCTGAGCTTTTGGCCCATTTGAAAATCCCTGACTTTTCCAGGCTGTCCCTGACACTCCAATTAATCCTGACATTTGAAACGCTTTGATTTGTAAAAATGCTCCGTTTTACTTCATATAATGAACTTTGAACTCTTTCCAAATGGCGCCTAATTTGGGGCAGCAAGATAACGTTGTTAGGAACAAACGTGTGTGTGCATTTTAGCAAAGGAGGATTGGAGCGAAAAGTTTTCCCCAGGTTTTAGGAAATGTGGGCGCCACAAAAAAAGAATATCGCGTAATCCTGTTGAAACGTGATACATCTTCAGTTTGTGGCGACGGCGAGCGGCTTAATTATTTTAATGGACAGTATGGGCGTTGATGTTAATATCGTCACCCCGAATGAGAGAAAAAAATAACCCAAGGTATATTTCCCGCCACTCTGAGGTATTAAGCCTAGTTTTCACTAAAGACAAAACGAATTTCCGCAGCGATCCTTTTTCGTAAAAAGAGATTTTACGTTGTTGATTTAAATATTTATTCTCTGAGGCGTTTTTCTAACTTTTAAGCTACGCCTAGGCCTAAAGGTAGTTTGAACAAATAAAATATATTTTTCAAAAACAAAAATAACTTAATTAAACTTATTAATCTCTTAATTATAATTAAAAGTTATCATTAATCTCATATATTTTCGATAAATTGTATTCAGTCACTTCCACTATATACATCAGCAGGGATAGATTTAATTTTAGAAGTAGGAATGGAGAACGGTTAATATTTACTTCAGTTCGACTCATAGCCCACTATAGAGCCCCTCCCTCCAACACGTAATGAAAAGTTTAAATTACTTATTGGCTAACTTAAACTACGTTTTGATGACGTTGCTGACGGGGACGGCGAAAAATACGCAATTCCTTTTTACCTCTGTTGCTATGACCCACTCTTCTTTCATATCCCTCCGTCCCGTGGAAGGGGGTCCGGGACGCGTGCCCACATTACTCTGTTCTCCATCCTACTTCTAAAATTAAATCTATGCCTGACATCACTTCATCGTAAATAAAATGACGAAAAACTAAGAGTGCAAAAAGGTTTTTAAGAAATTACGTCACAAGGTAAGATGGCGCTGATTGGCTGCGCCTTTAGTAAATGATGTGGAAAATTTGACTAAATTTGAACCAGGGTTACGCGCTTGAATCCCGAACGTTTGCAGATTTTCGACTAGATCGTTGGACAACGGTCACTATGTTTTTCTATTTCCTTGGGTGGAGTGAAAACTAGCCTTTTGGAGAGAAAATGTCGGCCTAACGAAGGGGGTTACGGGTGTTTTTACGCGATTTTTTTTCTTCCCTCGTTTCTTTTTTGATCTTGGTAGTCTTTTTAATTAACTATCTGGCGTGCCCTGACAACGAGATGAGTCTCTCCAAGGCACGCAGATCCCTTTTTGACTAAGTGGGTAAATACGCGTAAAATAACAATTTTCAACCCCTTTTATTTGGCGGCAGATAGACTTTCCTTGGCAAAATTGGATTGAAAAAGTTAAGTCAAGGCCTATAGTCATTCTTTACACGTCGGCTACTTAACTATCCACCTCAAAAACTTAAGGTTTATCAGAATGGAAAGGCACAGTTCTCTCTATGCTAAAGCAAACTTTAACCTTTTCAATACACTCAGATGGAAAAGAGCATAAGATACATTTCAGTACGTAATATAAATTCCATAGAAAATCCTGGCGATAAGACTAATAGTATTCAGTGTTAGCTTAGGCTTAGAAGAAGATGGGTAACGAATTGGTTAGGCTTAGAAGAAGATGGTAACGAATTGGTTAGGCTTAGAAGAAGATGGTAACGAATTGGTTAGGCTTAGAAGAAGATAGGTAACGAATTGGTTAGGCTTAGAAGAAGTAGGTAACGAAATTGGTTAGGCTTAGAAGAAGATAGGTAACGAATTGGTTAGGCTTAGA
>JAEQBA010000707.1:33940-188651 GCA_019434445.1 Phalangium opilio
TGTTAGGTTATCTTGTTGATAGCAATAAAAAGACTTGGTCGTTAACTTAAAAGGCAAACAGAAACTAGTGTTCTTTCTTCGACGGAGAGCGAGATCAGACTAGACTATTAGCGATTTCCACTGACTGCTCCAAAGAGTGCTCTCAGTGTCAGGATGACGTAACTGCCCTCAGCGAGTTTTGGAGAGAATAGTTTCGTCAGTGGAACACGATCGAGAGGTCAGAGCGCGCTCTGAATAATCAAAATTGGCGCCGGAGACGAAATTGCAATAAAGTGTGTATATCTTGACGCAAATGGGCCGAAACCAATTAATAGAATTAACATTCAATTAATTTTCAAAAAATCTATTTTGAATAATGATCAACAACGTCTCTGATATAATTATTGGTTTAGGAAGAGGCGTAATATCTTTAAAGTAATGATAAAACCTCGTATTCTTCATCTTCAGAACTTTAAGATGATTCCAGAAATAAATAAGCATAAGCGAGAGCCTGTCTTCTATGAGATACCCCATGGTCCGCTATTTTAATTTTATTACGTCATACTCGAGCACCGTCGCTCCGTCGAATTTTTCAGAGCACGAAAGAGCAATTCTCGGGCAGTTTTGGGGTCAGTGGAAAACGCGATTCTGGGCGAGTGTTGCACTCGTGTTCCCAGTGGCGGACGAAAACGCGCCGAGAGTGCACTTAGAGTGCTCTAGTGCAGTCAGTGGAAATCGCTATATCATAAAGATAGAATCACTATCAAGATCCCACCTATAGCGAGTGTCATGTGACTAGATAAGAGTAGATTAGATGTTATCTGTTAGGCCTATTATTGGCCTACTAACATGATGGGTTTATGTCAAAGTCTGAACTACAAAAACATAATAGGCGCAAATTGCATGTGCACAGCAATATTGCATTGCTAAGGTAAATTTATTAAGGTATTTACTGAGAGCTTATTAAGCAGAGAGTGCAGTTTCTATTCCGTAATCCATATTCTTCGACGAAATAAACGTAATCGCCTCGATTAGATATCGTTTAATCCCGTCTCGGTAACGATCAGATTGTCGTTAACACCGAACTTGAACGGTTGGAAAAATACGCGCGCTGTTTCTGCATTGAAAAAGGGGGAAGATAAATAATTATCTTCGTTTCGTTTAAAGGCTGAATTATGTCCACTGAAGCCAAAACCATCAAGAGGATTTATAAAATAAGAAAGCAAACGTTTCGGCAACAGATAAAGGGGAATAGGGAATGGATTGTAAATGTTGAAGGTCATGATCAACACGGCGTTGAATTACACCAGTGGAGAATGAAAATTGGGTTTACCAATTTTAGTGGCTACTATTTCGAAAGTTTCAGCGGTTTTGCAATTAATTCAGATGTGGTATACGAAAGATTCTATTGTGAACTGGACATCTACGTGAAAGGTAAAGACAAAATAACGATCCGCAAGGAAAACGTGATTGACCCAATGTTCACCGGGTTCGATCTACCCTACGCGTACTTCTTCGGCACTAACCCTAACACGACGGAAATGGATTTATTTATCACCATTGCATCGAGCAATGAACGCAAATCACAAGATATTGAACCGCAAAAAGAAATGCTGGACCAAGCGATTCTAACAGACATTGTGATAAAAACTAAAGAACAAGAATTCCCTTGCCACAAAGTAATCTTGGCAGCGGAATCCGAATATTTCCGGACCATGTTTCAATCGGACATGAAAGAAAAACGGACGAGCATGGTCGAGTGGACTGATGTATTTGAAGCCAGCGTGGTCAAGGATTTATTGCACTTCATCTACACCGGTCAAACGCCACCCAATATTGAGAAAAATAAATTTGAGTTACTGGAAGCCGCTCATCTTTGCCAATTGACCAGGTTGAAAGTCATCTGTGCCCACACAATTGGGGAAGGTATTGATGTGGCCAACGCTGGACGTGTACTTGAAACCGCGGAGATTTACGAACTGGATGATTTGAAGACAGTCGCTTTGAAGTTCGTGGCTACTAATAGCGAACAAGTACTTGATTCAGGCGCTTACCAAGAAATTGATGGCGATGTCAAAGCAAGATTGCTAGACAGTGTTTTAAAAGTATTCAATCATAAGGAAACAACCACAGAAGTAAAGTAAATCAATCTTTTATGATTAGGTAGGATTGTTACCGTTAAGTAGTAAGGCATTAGCGGAAACTTTGATACTGTTTTTTGTCTTAATAGTTCATGTTAATTACTTAAATTGCACTTTGAAATATGTATACTGTTTCAGAAAAATAAAAAAATTAAGATTTATTGTTGAAATACTTCTAACTTTGTTAATTTCATGGAATTCTTAAAATTATACGTTTATTTACAACTAAAATTTATTGTTAAGTGTGTCACTGGTTAATGAGAGATTTTCTTGAAGTGACGTAGGTGAAACGTCATAGATTCTCGTAAAGCGACGCCTGGTGAGGCGCTGTCAAAGGCTTAGTACCGACTAAATAGGAAGATGGACTGTTAAACCGCGTGTAGTCAATTCTCGTGTCGTTCTCGAACTATCTCTCATTAAGTTTCTAGCATTACGAAGTATAGGTTATGGAACATATCTTGTAAACTTTTGGTAACACAAACTACTACCAATTTTACACACCCATATTATTACCTTTGATTTAAAATTAATATTCAAAAATGGTTGTCCTTTCCTTTAACAGAATTACGGGGAGAAGAATTTCTACACAATAAATTTTCTTTGCTTTGATAAAGGCATTAAAATGTAAATTTTACCAACTACATATACACCAGAATGATAAGATAACTTATCGTGGTGAAACTCGAAATAAATACAATGTGGAATCATAAGATATGTTTTATAAGCACGACACAGATCACCGAGAGCTATTCGATCACTGACGTAATTGAAAAGTTATTCACCTAAACTGACCCCTGCAGTTCTGGACACAGAGGAAATACTGTCAATAAATATTGTGGTCTACTGCAAAAAAGTATCAAATTCTCGCGTCGTTCTCGACCTCAGACCGTAGCATTATTGGTGTCATACTTATTGAATATATATTTTAAACTTATGGTGGAACTAATAAAAATAAACCTTGTTAAGGAATAGAAACCACACAAAATAATTTAGTAGATTCTAACTTCATGTTTCTTTGCAATAAATCACTTCGATGTAACTAAAAGGGGAAAGCACGGGGTAAAACTTTGCCTTCTGCCACGTTATTGGCCCCTGCGCTGTAATCTTTTAATATCATGAGAGTGCCCAAAGACGGCTATGTATCAACAGGGAGCACAAATCCAACTATTTTTGTGCTCACTGGTATCAATACCCTTCTATGTCCCGTTACTGAGGGTTGCATACCTTTTTTTACCTCGAAGAGGTCTATTGGGATTATACAATTGAACACATTGAACATTTGTGTTTTGCATGAAGTTGTTCTGTCGGAGTAATAATAATGTTTTATGGACCATTCCATTCATACTAAAAGAGAACCAAACACCACAGGGGTAAGGGAGATTACTTTATCGGGTTATTTCCCTCGCGTCAAGAAGAACCGCTAGAGGCAGCACGAGTTTGCCAGCCTCCCACATGTAGTGAATTCTAGCTCCATCTGGCGTGAGAAAATAAACCTTAGAAGGCGACCTCCCGCCTGTTTGCTATTTTCTCTGCAAGCAACGAATGGAATGGTTTATTGTCGAATTGTCTTATTAAATAGGACTTCTAGATGTCAGACATTTATAGAGTCGCTATGATTTCAAAAAACGTTATTACCTCTCCCAGGGACGATGAGGTGACGGAGAGGTATTACACTGAACGTGTCTGTGTGCGTGTGTTTGTGTCTGTCACCGCGTTCGCAGTTGGCAAATTGGAGCAAACGCGTTCCCAGAAAGCAATTTTTGGCTACTACTCACATCGTTAGGATTAAGAAGTACGCGGCGATCGGCTAGGGTTACGAGAAATGTTTAGCCTCCCAATGGCAGGGCTTCCACCAAAGGTTCACGCAATTGCGGGTTTTCTTATCATTTATTATGAATCAATCGCCTTACATACCCCAAATTTCCAAAATATTGTTAAAGAGGCATAGGCTTTTATTCAAACGTCGACAATAGCTATGTTTAAAATTATTTTAGGAATAAAGTTTTTTAAAACGATTTAACTAGAATTAAGGTACATTAATGACGATTAAAATTATTAGCATCAATTATAATTATTTAAGATAAACCTCTTAATTGCGTCTCGACTCGGAGAGGTTTAATTATTTTGGTTTCCCAACTTGTGTTTTGTTAAGTAGCACGAGGTAAATAGTGATAAACAACAGCACTTGAAAAACGTATTCAAGAGCTCAAATTTCAAAAGACATGCACTAGAAGCCTTTTACAGTTTTAGAAACGCAGCTTAGTTTTCGAAAGAAAATGTCTAACGGAGTAAGAACTCAAATCCCTCCGAAAAACGAAGGAAGACTTTTTACAATCTCAAAACAATCATTCAGCAGTCCAAATAGTCCTACGTGGACTCAACTTGTGAAAGCAAAAGACAGATATGGCGAAGAAATCCACTACTGGGTATTGAAGAACGGCTTCACACGTAAAGGGTGTATGACGTTTTACACCTTTGACGGGTACAGCAAAGACAAGACAATTAGGTACGTGTTAGAACCCCTGCCTTATTTCTATGCAGCAAATAATTAACAATAAATGGAAGGTTTTCATACGCGTTGTTAATGAGTACTTTTGGCCCTAATTAGTTTCCTTAGGCAAGTTCCAGCGAAAAGGGTTCTAGCGAACTGAAAACCGAGCATCGAGACTAACAATGAAGCGACCGTGCCGATTTTCGAATACCCGCTGGGTCAAAAGTTGGAAGAGTTCTCGCTAACTGAAAGCCGCGCAATGTGGTTCTAGCGAACTGAAGATGAACAATAGAAATCCTTTTAAATTTATTTCCTCTTGAATTTTTGCTTTACCATGATGGAAATTCTGATTCTCTATTGTGTATCTTCGCTAGAACCACATTGCACGACTTACAGTTAGCTAGAACCCTTCCATCTTTTACCCCATGGATTCGAAAATCAGCACGGTCGCTCCATTGTTAGTCTCGATGCTCGGTTTTTCAGTTCGCCAGAACTCTTTTCGATGGAAGTCGGCCTTTAATAATACATTGGTATCTACATCTTTGAATAGGTACGACCAAGCCTCATGTCAAATAGCAATATCGGACAAAAATCACGAGTTTGTAACGGCCCAACGCCTACCTATGACTGGTTCAAATTCAAATAGATTCAGATTCGATTTATTGATGAACAACAGTAATTCAACGCCAGAACTCATCAAGGGTTCTACCCTAACGTACACTATTGCCACAAAGGATGAATTCTTGATCAAATCATTATCACCTCTGAAATCAATGCTAGACAAGAACTTACTAACCGATGTTGTTATCGAGACATCAGAAGGTCCCTTTCCGTGTCACAAAGTAATTTTGGCAGCGGAATCAAGATATTTTCGGACCATGTTCCTAATCGACATGAAAGAGAAGACAACAAACACCGTCGATTGGACTGGTGTTTTCGAAGCGTCCGTCGTACAAGATTTGCTTCATTTCATTTACATGGGTTTAAAACCACCTAATATAATCCAGAACCATTTTGCTCTGTTAGAAGCCGCCAATCTCTGCCTATTGCCCAAATTGAAATCAATGTGTTTGGACAGTATCAGAAGGAATATCGACGTGGACAACGCGACTCAAGTTTTCGAAGTCGCCGAAAAGTACGACGTTAAGGATATAAAAGAAATTGCCCAGAAATTCTTGGTAAAACCAAAACCTTTGGATAAACGCGATACTAAAATCCCTATTGACGATAACGATCAGTCACTTTTAAAGAGATTTCTTAACGTTTTTGCTAAAAATTAACTCGAAATTCGTGGAAGGAAAAATGATCAAGAAACGTTAACTTCTTTGAGGATAGTGATTTTAGTAATGTACTAAAGGTTAGTGCGCCACTTAAGTGAATTCATTATAATGAACAGTCCGTATTTCCGGTCCATTTGTTGTTATTATTTTCGAATAAAACTATGTATAATTAATTTCAATTTGATATTGGTGGCGGACTGCATTTATTTTCGGGTATTTAAGTATCAAACCAGCGAGATATTAGCAAAAAAAAAGTATTCACTAATTAGGCCTATACCTTTGATGATACCAAAGTCCTGAATGATGGTAACTCTTGAGTCGTTTTTAAAGAAATTTCCCAATGTTCTATTTAAAAAATTTGCTTCATGCAAGGACAGAGAAAGATACATACTGATAGTAATCAAAATAGTAATATAAATAAATATTAGTAAAAATGTAAGCATAAGTATACCCTATTGATTAAGAAATATTTTTACGAAGGAAACGTTAAGCCTCCATATTTTATGTACTAATCATTTCTGTGTAACGTTTTTTAATAAAAGACAACGTATACGTCATGGCATCATAACTGAGTCAATCGGTGGGCTATGTGCTTATTTCATTTTTGAATAATGAAACTAATTTATAAACTAGAAGTAGGCAAAAATCAAACACTATCCTTTATACCGTTAAGACAATGTAAATTTAAAATTAATTAAATTAAGTTTGTTTAACTCGAACAATTACAGTTATTGGAGGAGGGAAGCTATATTTTGGAGTGGCATAGTTAGGGGACTTCCATGGCTTTTTAAAAATGTGAGAGTACTTTTCTAGGTTGGGCATAGACCTTTGAGTGAATAAATAAAAACATTGGTTCTTGTTGCTATAACCAGGTGGTATGTGCAGCTTATGGCTAACCAAAAACGGGTGTATTTCTAAACCAAAAACATAAATGTTGATAATAGATTTTCTAGAGAATTTTTCATTGTAAGATGAAAAGGCATTCTCGTGAAACCTAGTCTTAGGAGTGTGGCGCACTCTCTTTCGGGCCAAGCTAATGGGCGGCAAAGTTTGAAAGAATAAGGGACTTGTCGGCGATCAATCTCTACAGGTGCACGGGTGGCTTACCGCAAAATCCACCTTACGTCACCACCTGAACAACTCAACTCCTTGCCAGATTCATCACATACGACCTAGCGCTTCGCTCGCTGACTCGTACGATCCGAGTTGGGTCACAAAGCCTCACAGCTATACGCTCTACTGGTCAGTAGGGGGAACCTAATCTACTTCCAACTGTATACAACATTTTCCAAAAAGGTTAGGTGCGATTTTGATTCGAAAATAGAAGCTAGTTCTCAAACAAATACAATGGCGCTACGCGGCCGCACTTAAACAATTGCCAACCGAAGGTTAGGGGCGTTGGCAAGATACACCGCGAGAGTTTCAATGCCCAGGTAGCCCATCGTCATTTCAACTCCATCTACCTTATTTCTCCCTGGTCCTACTGCCCTTGATAAAAAATAAGTCTTAAAAATATTTTTAATCTTCAAGAATGGAATATTGCAACACCATTCAGTTCTATCATTTATTCTGATAAGATCTCACTTTTCCACATACACAACAGGGACACTAAAGTGGATCTATTTAAAGAAAAACTTGGGACAAAGATCAATATTTAAAATAAAAACCACTCAAAAGTCAAAATAAAAAATATTTATACTAATTTTAAAACTTTTACAGGATAGTTACCATATGCTATGTCCATGTCCACGAACGTCAAAACCCAAGCGCCTCCCCAAAACGCAGGAAGGCTATTCATTATCCCTAAACAATCATTCAGGGAACAAAGACAACTAATGAGCTTCAGTTGGTTGCAAAGAGTTATAGCAAAGGATCAACATGGCGAAGAGGTTCACGAATGGCAAATGCGTGTCTGGACCAGTTTTAGAGGTTACACGAGGTTCTTCAACTTTTGTGGAACGTCCAAAGACGCAAGCCTCAGGTATTTGTTTTTCCATTGACCAAAGGTAAAATCAACAACTATACATCAGGTATGAATGAATCAATTCAAGATGGATCAAGTGATCTCGACGTCACAATAGACAAATAAGTCTGCCATAAATTTAAGGGTGTGTTCTTTTGAGTCAAACCATGAGTTCATAAGACACGTCCAATAAGTTAGTAACTGGTAACCGAGAGCTTGTCATGAAGTGACGTAGGTCATAGATTCGAGGTAAAGCGATGCCTGGGGAGGCGCTGTCAAGGCTAATAGAGGGATTGCAAAACCTAGGGTAGTAAATCCTTGCGTTGTTCTCGAACTAGCTCTCAGTTAGTCTCTAGCATTGCGAAGTATAGAGTAGTGTCAGAGTTATGGAACATATCTAATATGGGCAAACTAGTTTAAAGTGTCGAAGAACATGGGGTCTACAACATTTAGTTACATAGATATGGGCTCCTTAACATTGAAGCCTAAAAGAAGGGAATAGTCAAGTCCGTCTGACAAGATGATTTAAAAGTACCAGACAATTTCAATAGCCTTCAATCTAAGAACATAATATATCCTTATCTATCAGAAGTGTACAACTAAATGGGCTTACTATTAAAGGCCAAATTCCATGGAAAAGAGTTCTAGCGAACTGAAAACCGAGCATCGATTCTAACAATGGAGCGACCATGCCGATTTTCGAAGCCCCGCTGGGTCAAAAGTTCGAAGGGTTCCAACTAACTGAAAAGCCGTACAATGTGGTTCTAGCGAACTGAAGATGAACAATAGAAAATTTCCTTCAGGGGAAAGCAAAAACTCGAGAGGAAATAAATTTTAAAGGATTTCTACTGTTCATCTTCAGTTCGCTAGAACCACATTGAACGGCTTTCAGTTAGCGAGAACCCTTCCTACTTTTGACCCAGCGGGGCTTCGAAAATCGGCACGGTCGCCTCATTGTTAGTCTCGATGCTCGGTTTTCAGTTCGCTAGAACCCTTTTCGCTGGAAGTCGGCCTTTAAGTGTGGCCACTTTCCACTCAGTTTGACCCTAAGAACACCCCCCCCCCTTAAATTTATTGCAGACTTGTCAGAAACACCCTGTATAACAAGTAAAATTATTACGACTAAGGAGAATCATTTTACTAAAAACCCTGGTCCTTTAAATTATAATGATGATAGTTACGAATCCCTTAACATTTCTCTATTCAGGTATGAAAAAGGCTACTGCAAAGTAATAATATATGATGTAAAAACCAACGACTTTATAATGAGCCAAAGAAGAGCAACGACTGGAGTCAACAACAATTCGTTCTGTTTTGATTTATTGTATGATATCACGCAACCTGATATAAAATACCATCAGGGTTTGCCATTCACCTATGTTTTGGTCACTAACGACGAGATGTTGCCAAAATCATTCGTATCCCAGAAATCAATGTTAGACAATAACTTACTAACCGATGTTGTTATCGAAACGTCAAACGGTGATTTTCCATGCCATAAAGTAATATTGGCATCGGAATCTAATTATTTTCGAGCAATGTTCTTAACCGACATGAA
This sequence comes from Phalangium opilio, assembly GCA_019434445.1. Lineage (NCBI taxonomy): Eukaryota > Metazoa > Arthropoda > Arachnida > Opiliones > Phalangiidae > Phalangium > Phalangium opilio. The sequence continues at coordinate 43,353 of JAEQBA010000707.1, forward strand.
GGAAAATCATAGTAACAGAATCGATTGGAAGGGAGTACTTGACGCTTCGGTCGTCGAGGACTTGCTGCATTTCATCTACACTGGACAAAAGTCGCCAAATATAATTCAAAACCGCTTTGCCTTGTTAGAAGCAGCCAATCTATGCCTTTTGCCTAAATTGAAGTCATTGTGTTTAGACTGTATTACCAAGAACATAGACGTGGAAAACGCCCCTGAAGTACTTCAAATTTCCAACAAGTACGACGTTAAGGATTTGAAAGAAATGGCGGTAAAATTCTTGGTGAAAAACTGCGAGGAAGTTTTGAAGACAAAGTCGTACAATGATATGGATGGTGGAATTTGTAAGTCGATGTTAACGACCGTGCTTAGCGTTGTTAGTAAAATGTTTGTCGTTAAAAATTCCTAAATGTATTAGATTATAATATGATTAAAGTTAAAACTTGGTTGTAGAAGATAATTGAGATAAAATAATTTTATAGCACAGAGTCGTGCGGAACATCAATTGATCCAAAACCCTTCTTCAAATTACACGCCTAAATCTTGTGTTCTCAATCGTTGTACCTCATTCATTCCAAAGTTTAATTAAACGGACTGGCAACTTTTTACAATAACTTTAGATTGATAAAATAAAATCAAACGCATTCCCAAAACTAACTGAAAATAGTCTGCTTATATTATGCAAATCTTCAAAGTCTCATATTTGTAGTAAAAAGAATAACGTTCATTTATAATATTTCATACGCCATAAGAAACTAACCAATTAGATACAAGAACACCACGCTCTTCTACACACGTGGTCGCAAATTGGCGGTTTTTGTTTAACAAAAAAAAATTCTAGTTATTGTTCATGAAAAATTGACGTTACGCTTAGCACCACATCTTTCGAATCTTCAAAAGTATATTTAAAAATGAGCGGTAATTAAGTATTGTTAATGATTTTGTAGTTAATCTAAATCAATAAAGAAATGTTGTCCGGCCATTTCATTTTCACTTTAATTAAGACACTTAAATCTTTCATTAATTAATTATGCAGTACGATCTGAAACAGACTCGATTTAGTGGACAAAAATTACCTTGTTAAAGGGAGGGTGAAGTAGAAAATAAAGTGATTTTTTATCGATTCTTCTACAAATTACAAGACCAGTCTGCATAGTGAAACATCCAGGAAATATCTCCGAATGATTTTAAAATTCAAATTAGGTTCAGATTTTAAGGATATTTGAAATAAGGACCTCCGACCAATCGCGTAACGCCCTGCCTTCTTGTTAACAAATTCTCGTGGCACGCACCATGCCGAATGAAATTTAGCGCGAGATTTGATAAACGTTGCTCGCGATGTGACACTCGTGGCGCGAGATGTAGAACGTGCAACGGAAATTTTGTTAACAGGAAGGCAGGGCGTTACGTGATTGGTCGGAGGTCCTTAATTTCAAATTATCCATAAAATCTGAACCTAATTTGAATTTTAATATATTTCGGAAATATTTCCTGGATGTTTCACTATGCAGAATGGTCTTATAATTAGTAGAAGAATCGATAAAAAAAAAAAAATCACTTGATTTTCCACTTTACCCTCCCTTTAAATTGTGTCATTCTCAAATTTAAAAACTTCACGTTTATTAACTTCAAGTACGAAGATAATTTTACTTTTTCCGCTATGTAAAGTAGCAGAAATTCCTAATGGCTCCCAGTACAAAAGATAACCCAGCGAGGGTTAACTCTTAACTACCTCATATTTCTGATAAAACATTCTAGAGCGAAATTTGAAGAATGCAAATTTGTACCACGACATATCCCGTTCCTTTTCGAGGGCATAAATTTGCGACAATGGAACCTCGAGTTTATTTTTATAGAGTCAGTCGAGAAAATAATTATTGTCATTCGAAACTGTCGGCGTGGGCCAGAGAGAATAAAGAAAGGGAGTGGAAATAGAAAAGACGATGTAGCTCAAAGGAGTGGTAGCGTCTCTAATAACTAGCAGGGTAATTTTTGGTCACATGACAAATCTAACACCTTCAAGCGAAGGGAAAGAGTAGACATACCAGGGCAAGACCTGGCCTGTTACTTGTGATTGAAGTACGCACTGCTAGAGCAACGTCTTTCACGCGAAAGTTTACACTCCCTTTATTAATTCTCTTGGCATGGACGGAGAATTTTCAGTACTGTTATCATAAGTTTATAAGATATATTCTTTAAGTATGACACTACCTATACTTCGTAATGCTAGAGAGCTAGTTTGAGAACGACGCCAGTATTGACCACACTCAGTTTTGCACTACATCTTCCAATTCAGTTTGCGCTAAGCCTATGACATCGTATCACCAGGCGTCGCTTTACTAGAATCTATGACCTACATCACTTCATAACAAGCTCTCATTAACCAGTGACAAACTTACCTTATGAACTTATGCTGGTATCAAAGTAACTTTGTTGTCCTAGCCGTAGGTTTTTTTAAACGTTAAAATATTCATACCGTTCCGCAATTTCGAAGGACATAAATATTTATAGAAATACTTAGAATTGACTTAATTAAAAGGGTCAAATGCATAACCGTTTCAAGAGGCTTAAAGTAACACCAATTTGGCTTCGTTGTAAATCAAACTTATGTTCATACGGGACCACCAGCTTATCAACATCCCATTTTGGATGTGAATACAGCTTATGGTGGCAGAAATATTATATTTAACCTAAGACCATTAAACACAGATGAACTGGAATGGAGATACGGCGCGTGGTTCTCTTGGAGCAGCGCCTCTCCAGGGTCACGCCGCGAGCAACAAAGAAAAATTTTCGACTCAAGCCATAGTTTCGGCTCTGTCCCGCTAATAGCAACGACAGCTGGTGTTAGATCTAACCCCAATTTGGTACTGTCTCAATTGGCATCATAGTCGTTGCCAATAAACATCCTCAAAATATTAAAGAAACTGTGGACTTACCCAAGAAAGCTTTGGGCGAGATAATACCAGTTCTCTTGGCTACCACAATAGCAATACCCGTTTCCAAAAAGGGCACAGTGAAATCCACAGCTTGTTGTCGACCGGAATTAATTTTTATGGAAGTGACGACTAAATCAGCCTTGTGGTTCAACAGTGCCGCGATCAACCCATTCCAAGTTCCATTGGCCTGCATCAGTAACATGTTTAAATTAGTGACCAATCACCATGAAGGTAATAGCGTATAACATCTTATTGCTCTGAGATCGCTCGCGATAGGCTCTGTATCAATCTTTATAAGACAAAGTCCTAACTGACTGCCAAATTCATTGATTGATTAACTGATAATCAACGCCCAGCCGAAACTACTTGACCTAGAAGGCTGAAAATTTGCACGGACGTTACTTTCAAGTAACACTAAGGATTTTTTCCAATCATCGGCCATCTTAAAAAATGGCGGCCAGAAATGTAAAAAGCCTGACATTTTTATGTAACAACGGTTGGCGCTTTTAAACCAATTTCCCTACTATTTAGCACACTGGTTTCCTATGTCCTATAGACGGGCTGAAAAATGCCCCTTTTTGTACAGATCAGCTTCGAGTGGATTTAGGGCCGAACAATCGGTAAACATAAAACGGAAACGGAAATACACGCAAGAGCTGATCTAGATCTTTAAATGGAACGCGGAAAATTTTCAGAGTGCCGCGAGAGCTTCCCAGAGCAGTAAATGGAATACACTATAAGAAAAAAGTAAAGTTGTTGAGCTTACACTTTGTACACCCCATGTGCCATCTTCGACCCTATGAAGATCGTAGGTGAATCCGAGGTCCTTAGCAAACTGTTGCAGTAAATCAATGCAGAAACCCGTACAGCATCGAAAATACTTTGGGTTCTTGTAAGCCTCGGTCATATTCAATCTGTGGAGTCATTAAGAAAAACCACGATTAAATGAAACTCCTACAAAAAAAATCTCTTGGCCCTTGGTTATTTAGTTGTTAAAAACAACGCATGCGTACCCTACAAGTTGGGCTTCTGGTATAATTCGACACCGGACGGCTCTTGAGGCCTGACACTCGCCCGTAACATTATCAGGTAGCATTGTATTCATGTAAGGCGGTTCTTCCATAAAGGTCACCTTCAAGTTGAACTTTTCCGGCACACCACGTGGTGGTACCGGAGAATCTCCAGGCCATACGATATCTTTTATGTCTATTCCATCTTTGGGATTCCAAGATCCAATCTAGATATGAGTAAAAAACGTTTTACTAAGTTCTGCCAACTGAATGAAAATTAGAACCAAAAGTAGGCGTGGTTTGAACGGTTAATAGGCCCTTTCGTAAGATTGAATAAAATAGAGTCTGACGTTTGACCACCTATTTTCTGGTGGACTGGTGACAATGAAGCCCTATCTATCGTCTTTGGAATTGGATTCACATACCGGATGTTCCGTCTTGACCCTATAATGGGCCCCCTTTAAAAGGGTCTATTCTAGAATTCGTACTGGGTAAAAAACAAATCATTGTCGAGGGGGTTGCACACATCGGGGTAAGACAACATGAGATTGAGATATAAAAACTGTAGAAATTTTTCAAAAAACGTAAAATTTCTTGGTATTTGGGAATAATTATTAATAAGGAGGATTATTATCTACCTCTACTAGTATCAGCTAGTAACTATAAAAAGCAGACTAAATTCCGAATTTTACACAGCGGCAATTCCCACGAAGGGCCATTTCCATTATAAAAGACAGGGGAGGGCCGCCATTCCGTGACAAGGAGGAAATTGAACTTTGGTCTATGTTACTGTAGTATGTTTAATTGTTAACCCCTTTGCTTTTGAAAAAGGTGAACTTCTTTCGTTTTTCGAGACGAATCAGAAGATTGTTTTTGGAAGGGATAAAAAATAATTCTCAAGAACCAAAATCTAACCCCGAAAAAACACCCGACTACATTTTACATCTTATGTGTCAAGATTAACATTTCAAAATATACACATGTTACTATGCGCAAACCTCGCTGCTTATTAGAAAACGTCTTTAAACGTTTCATAAAAGTAATAAATATTATCAAACAATATACTTTAGAAGTTGAAACAATAAAAATCTTAAAATATGTTTCAAATTAACTTTCCTAGCATTAAAATTCATCAAAATTGAAGCTCTTAGTGATGGGTTTTACTAAGGGGATTTTTTAGTGGATAAAACCGAATAAAACCCTACTCTGGGTTTTTATGGGCTGGGTTTTTTAATGTGGAAAAATTAGCAGTACTCACCTTATCCCAAATCTTCTTCCTTTGACCATGCGTTTCTCTGAAATTTTCCCTCAGATTGACAACCTCCAGTTCCACGTGCTTCAACGTGCCATCTGAATGAAACTCTATATCTTTGCCAACCTTTGATTTCATACTGACGTTGCGAAGATATCTGAGCACACAAAAAAATATAATTAGACCTAAAGAAAGCGAAGGTGAAAAGGGGTACAAAAAAATTAAAGATCGAGCAAAGTCCAACTTAAAATTAAAAAGGACATAGTTTAAAGGGAGCTTGTTTTAGATCATATGACGTCATTCATGATTTTCGATAGAGTATCTATGAACTGTTTAGCGTCAATAGGCCAAAAATGACCTCGAGGCCATATTTTTATGGGTTAAAGAATAACAGCGCATCAAGCCTCTGCTTATGGCAATATTTTAAGCAATCGGTTCATGTCCACATGGTCCATTTTGTTTATGGAGACACTAGTCTAGTAGTGCCACATATTATATCCAATAAACGAAAACATGATGTGTTCCCCATTTCTTCTTCCGAAAAAAAAGGACTCCGACGTCATTTTTGGCCTATTGACCTTTTCAGACAAGGAGGATTGAAACCAATTACACCAGGAGGCCAGGCTACTTTTGCGGACAAAGTGCAGTATCAAGTAGCGTCGCACGCTGGTCTAAATGGTATCAATCCACCTAGCATGAAAACTATGTATTGAAGTTACTCTGTCTATAGATACTCTGATTGTCTATAAACGAAGGACAAGTTAGAAAAAAAGTTTAGGAGTGGTCATAATAATGTCGCTTTCCATCGAATTTTTGCATGGAGTAATATTACAGGATTGAGAATGTTTTTTTTAAATTGCATTTTATGTGGTCGTTGGTAATTTCCCATATCATGAAGCATATAGTTTCGTAATGATGACGTTTCTAAGAATTGGGTGGGGGAGGGTTCTGTATCAAATTGTTAATTAATTCAAGTATACTTACTTGGACAATATCTCTCCTTCTCTCCATGTGCCACCATTGGTCATATCGCAGTTTACTTTGGGCGTCAAAGTATCATTGATCAAACCGTTCACGACGTCATTAAAATAATAATCCAATCCATGAGCAAATAGAAAGATGGCGTTTTCAAGAGCTTCGAACAGTTTTTCTTTTGTAGCGTTATACCGTATCCCTAAAAGTATTTTAGTTAACCCATATAATCAAACTGGTAATGGCACAAGTTCAGACTTCATTTTTCCCCACAGTTTAGTGACATCCACAAATTAGGGGCAAGTATATGCGAAATAGCAGGCGAAACTGCTAGTTTGAGTTTCTTTTGAAAATAGATGTCACTAATAAAGCAAGAAAAGCTAAATCTGTGTTCTTTGGGCGTTTGAGATTGAAAAACCTCTCCAACAAATGAAAATAGTTGATTACTTCCATCAGGGATAGATTTAATTTAAGAAGTATGAATGGAGAACATAGTAATCTGGGCGCGCGTCAAAGTCCCGGACCCCCGTCCCGGGGAAGGGGTATGAAAGAAGAGGCGGGTCATAGCGACAGAGGAAATAAAAATAACGTACATTTCGCCGTCTCGTCAGCAACGTCATCAAAACGTAGTTTAAGTGAGCCAGCCAATAAGATAATTTAAACTTTTCGTTGCGGGTTGGAGGGAGGAGCTCTATACTGTGCTATGAGTCGTACTGAAGTAAATACTAACCGTTCTCTATTCCTACTTCTAAAATTACATGGATCCCTGTTTACATTTAACTGTAACAGACGACCGTGCCCAGGTCAGGAAACAATGGTCACTGGTCATAGATCCACTTTTAAAAAAAAACCTTATTTCCCATCCTACTGCTGCGAAATTCTTCATTAGGCCTTACCAAGCATGCCAAGTGGAAATTCTTCAGGGGCGGCTTCCGTGACGTCGGCGCCTAAAACAGATTGCGTGACAACCCAAACGTAGTTTTTGTTCGTGATACCCAATCTTCGGGCAGCTCGTAAGATTTTTGTCGCGTCCTCTTTGCTGCAGTACAATAAAATGATTCGCGCCTCACTAGCGGCCAGTTCTTCAAGACCACCATCAGTTTGGTTTATTTCCGAGGCTTTCAACGTAAAGATGTCCAGAATAAAGTACCTGTTAAAAAATTAGTATAACAATGAACAACTTTTAAAAACATAATTAGCACCCGATGATGTTATCTATACAGGGTGTTTTTGAAAAGTCCATCAATAATGAAGGGACGTGTTTATTGGAACATTTTGAGTCGAAAATGTTCTATGACTATTTTCCGTCCGAGCCACTGTTTTCAAGTTGGAATTGGAGTAATTTACGTATGACCCCTTAAATTTAATTAGAAAATTGAAATATAACTGTAATTTAATTAAGGGATCATCCCTAAAATATTCAAATCATAACTCGAAAACAGTGGCTCGGACGGCAAAATGTCATAGAACATTTTCGACTCAAAATGGCACAATAAACACGCTCCTTCATTATTGATGGACTTTTCAGAAACACCCTGTATAGCCCTGAATGACAGATAATTGATTCCCAGGCCAAACCGCTGAAATTTTGAAGGGATGTTACTCTTAAGTAGTAGCCACGCGCAAAGAAAGCCTGTCCAATCACCGCCATCTTGAAAAATGGCGGCCAGACGTATTAGCGCCGAACTCAAATGTAAACAAGTTCTCTTACGTGTTCTGAACTAGTAAAATTGGGGTCGACGGCGGCCATTTATATAATGTGAAAAGCCAATGAAAAACCGGGGGGTTAACAATGTTTTAAGCCCTTCCCCTCACCTTCAATATGATATTTAGTATGGGGTCTATGGCCTCTTAAAAATTCAAGTAGAAAAAAATCTATGTGTATTTTGTAGATATATGAAAAACAAATTGAAATATTCACTGAGGAACAGTTCAAAGAAACACTTATTTTGAGTCGCTTCATTACTCGGCAGTGCCCCTGGACAAATGACCCTTTTGAAAATAGCTCGGTCAATTTAAAAATTAAATGCTTGGTGGGTCTACTGGTATTGTACCCACTCAATTAATTAAAAACGTTTAAAGGTTAACCCTTTTAAGCGGCCAATGCCCAATACTTGGGCTCTACTGGTCAAATGTCCAGTTTTAAAAAAAATCCTTAATTCTGACTGGTACGGCAATATTTTTACTCAAATTTAGTGTTCGTCTGATCTGTTCCACTCTTTTGGAATAAATAGAGAAACTTTTAGTGTGGACCTTTGGGAGTTTGATAAGGGAATTCAATGTTTTTCCAACGCCTATTAATTAAGGCTGTAAATGAAACGAATATAACTGCAAACTCGTGTATTTTTCAACTAATGCGCTCGGTTATAACTGTATACGCACTCTTGCTATATTTATTAACGTTCATTTGTTTACCTATCGTGACTAAAACATGTATGTGACCCAAAATATACATTAGTGCACAAACAGAGAACTTTCACTTATACTTCCAGTTTCCCAATACACTTTGCGTCATAGAAACTTCTCCAAAACCTTTACCATAACCTCATATCAATCTCCATAAGTAAAGGTTGGTGATTTACCATCCGTAACTTAGCGGTAATTTACCAAATACCGCATTATAATTACCGTTTTATATCATACCCTAATTTTACAATGGTAAATTACCGAACAGTTTCCAAATTTTGGTGCTCAAGTCAAACCGTTCTGAGTACAACTAAGCGTACTAGACTGCCAGAGACTATAAAAATCAACGCCCCCTCCCCTCCTCAATTTCTCACGTGAAGTGACGTGGGTGAAACGTCATAGATTCTCGTAAAGCGACGCCTGATGAGGTGCTGTCAAAGGCTTAGTACCGACTAAACTGGAAGGTGGACTTTAAAATCGAGTGTAGTCAATTCTCGCGTCTTTCTCGAACTAGCTCGAGCTGTAAGTTTTTAGCATTACGAAGTAAAGTTAATGTCATACTTATGTAACCAGGAATGTATGGATATAACATATGAAATTATAGCATAAAGTGCTCCTAATTCAACGAAATTTAATAGACTATATACGCGTTAAAAATTAAATTACCAACAGAACGATTATTAAATTTTTCAAAAATTTGAATCGGTAATTAACCCGGTAACTTAAATTAACTTTTTTAAAAATACGGTAACTTCACGTCTATATATCCATAAGTATGGATTGCCATAAGAGCCCTGAGGTTTTTCCTTCGAAAAGTAGGGTTATAAATAACCGGTAGGCCATCTTACCTAAGACCATTAAACACAGACCACTGCGGTCTGTGTTTAATGGTCTTAGATCTTACTGTTTCCGGCAATATCCGCCACAGGACAGCTTTCACCTAAGACCAATAAATGGTCTTAGCTTTCACAAAAGGGTGTGCGCTCGTAGAAAATATCTTTTCGACCCATGCTTATGTTGAGTGTGATGGGGTTATGTTAATGAAATAAGACACGCGAATATCTGCGTAGAGTGAAATAATCATAAATATATAAAGCTGTACGGAATAGATTAAATAAATATGAGTATCAAATTAAATTGGCTTAGTATCGTTATCGTCACGCTACAATATGTCATGGCTCCTTCACAATAGAAAACACGATTCAATCATGGATTTACCAAAATATCTTTCCTTTTTGAAATCACGTCAATAACAACAATAATGATTTATTATATGCAAATGATCGGCAAGACAAATCAAGGGCAACTTCTTGCAAACAAAATGTGCATTGTGAAAGGCACTTTAATATGAAAAACGCATGGTTGAAAATTCTCACAGACGTTTTCGTAATGCCAAGGAGGATTTAGAAGAGAGCAAACTTCTTCTGGAAAGTGGGGAGGTATATAAAAAAAAAAAAAACGAGACATAAACCGCATGCAGTGGCGCGCAACTTCGACGCGCACGCCGTTGGTAGAGGCGCGCGTCACGTGATCGCTGTTGGAAACGAGGGATATTCAAAATTGTAAACAAGCTCATGAGGCTTGAACGCGTGTGCAAGATCGTACGCTCTCTTGCCGTGAGGGGGTAGCGGTAACCATGGTAACCGGGGAACGGCACAGTACCGTTTTATGAACTTGGGACTACGTGCATTTTGTCCGACTTCAAACCTCCTCTCTAATGCATCCTCCTTGGTAATACCACGGAAACACATCGATTTCTCGATCAATGTTTTTGTAACTATCTTGCCACTTGTGTATATAGTTTCAGTACATCAATTCTCATTTCATTTCTCCTTTTCGGAGTTTCAAGTGCATATCGTTTCGAATCAGTTAATGTTAATATTAATTATTTGCCGTTCGGACGTTCAAAACCCTTAGCTGGCGCTAAGTGGTTAAACTTGCCAGGATTGACTAAACATTTTACAAGTTTTAAAAGACCGTGTTATAATTAATATTTTACCATTTGAACACGTGAATTTAACGTGTTAGCTAAATTTGGTAAGGGCGAAATGCTGTTCTAGAACCTCGCAGGTGTATTTTATTTCGACTTGCGACATTGTGTCGCGTCGTTTAAGACTTAACATGGCAACGGACCGCAGTAACTCTACTTTAATCGCCGCTGTGCATGTGAGTATAAAATATCGTTGTTAAATAATAAGAATATCAAAAACTGGAGAATTACAATAGTCACGTTTCGCAGGAAACCTCAACTTCATTGGAAATTCTGAGGAATGGGACTCTGGTATTTCATGATGGTGTTGATTATAACTTTTTACATACAATTTCAAAAGCTCTCAAAATGAAGTAAGAATTTCTTCAGTTTATGTTATACTACTATTATAAATGATATCAATCAGTTCCTAAATCATTAATCAATTAGAAAGCAATAAGTAGGTCTAAATTCCGGCTCCCTTGCAACATCTCAGGTTGTTATGAACTCAGAACTTTGGAATGATATAAAATTATATAACACCTTACAATAAAGCGTAAAAACGAGACTACATTATCGCAAAGAAAAAGTTATTAGAAAAAAACCAAAATCATACTTCGTCGAAGCTTGAAAGTTACCAGTCCACCAGAATCCTTTAGTTTGAAGCCATATCTAATGTCTCTTCATTTACCAATTACTACTTTGAAAAAGGGTCTATTTTCATTTTAGGAAATAATGTTATTTTTCAGGTTAAAAGTGGTAACCGCTAGCGATGGTGAATATGGATTATGCACAGATGCAGGTTATTGTTCCGGCCTTGTAGGAATGATACAGAGAAAGGCAAGTCATTGCATTTTCGTGCTGTGTGATGAACTATGTTTAAATGTGAAATCAACTTTAAATTTACAATTGCAACGCCGGTACCACCTTTTAAAACTGGAACTTCTGTCGCTTAAAGTTTCCTAATATAACCTCAGACCACCTAACCATGGACAGGCAACTGAATAGGGAGCTAAGTTTGTTTAGAGCAACTAATTAACTGTAGCGGTGGGTGTCGCAACTTTATCACCAAACCCTAGCAAAATAGTAAAATTTGGCGATAAATTAGGGTCGGTAGACGCTTGAGGACGCGTGAGGGCTACGCATTGCCATTTGTTAACGCGATTCAACATGACTTTGCCAGTCCATGGTTAGGTGGACTGAGATATAACCTTGGCCATCAATTGGAAATATCTAAAAACCAGATGAGGACGCCATTGTCAATTAACTTGACAACTGTGTTTTATTTCAAGGAAGCGGAAATAGGACTGACTCTGACTATGACACCGTCGAGATCTCGATACGTCAACTTTTCCCAACCATATTATTTTGACGAAAGCACCTTCATAACAAGAGCTTCAAGAGTTAATTCAATGTTTGAAAGCATATTTTTCCTTGTTCCATTCAGCGGAGCAGTGCGTAAATCCCATAACCATAACCGTATAATACTCTCCATTAGAATGGGTATCTATTATAGTATCGGCATTGTCCACGCACAAATATATTAAACGAGACTGCTGCGCCACCTTCATTTCAAAGTTTCTCCTATTTTAGGAGACATGGCCTACTGTGATATCCCTTCCTTGGTCGAGTCGGAATTACGGGAGATCACAGAAGGCTATTAGGGTTTCCATTTCCACAAAATCCTCCACCAGGAGACGCCCCTCTACTCTGTTATAAAGAATTCGTGCTTGTAGCAAATACCTTTTCGACCCATACTTAGAGAGATTATTATTGCGTTATGATCTAACTCAATATAAAAAGCCCATTATAATTGCTATTGTAAAACATATTTCAGATGTGGCTTTTGTTAATGTTGGTATTTGTAACAATTTCGTTATTTTACTCATTACTGGCTCGGGGACGAACCAAAATAAAAGAAAGGACGTTGTTCGGAGCGTGGAATCTTATTACCATGACTTTAACTCAAGGTATGCTTATTTTTAATTAAACTTAGAGTCAGACCTGCATTAAACCATAAGCATTAATCGATCTCGTTTCTAACACAGGCTTGCCGAAGCTCGCTAAAATGGGAAGCCTTAATGCCCTTATAATTGGCTGCATTTTATCAACGGAAACGCTAATTGCCAAAATATATGGAAGTCATATCACGTCAGCTACGACAATTCAAAGCAAAAACTCGTCCATAGATTCATTGGAGGAACTAGTCCACGCCATTCAAACTTTCAAATATTCAGTTCAAACTTTAAGAGGCTCTTACTATTTAGGCTACATTGAGGTAAACCAACTTCTTACCAACATGTTCTTCTATAGTACTCTATATTCTGACCTCTAATATCGTAAGGTCAAGGTACAGTGAAACTGGACAGAAATGATTTTTATAGATTTGATTTAAACCAGGGATAGATGTAATTTTAGAAGCAGGAATGGAGAACAGAGTGATCTGGGCGCGCGTCAAAGTCCCGGACCCCCTTTCCCGGGACGGGGGGGTGGTATGAAAGAAGAGGCGGGTCATAGCGACAGAGGTAAAAAGGAATTACGTATTTTTCGCTGTCCCCGTTAGCAACGTAATCGAAACGTAGTTGAAGTGAGCCAATAAGATAATTTAAAATTTTCGTTCTTTACTGGGCTATGAGTCCGACTGAAGTAAATACTAACCGTTCTCCATTCCTGCTTCTAAAATTACATAGATCCCCGTTTAAACTTCCAAAAGAAATATGAAATTCAATAATATAACGAAAAAACATCCGTAAATTTTAAAAATCAACTTTCAAAAGTTTACGTGTAATTGAGCTTCAATTCAAGCAGAAAGGCCCAGAAAAAGAAAAATCTATGTATTCCTAGTGCTAATCGATTAAAAATAGTATTCCAGTTGTCTCATTCACAAGAACTAGTACGTGTAAGTCTAACAGAAAAATGAAAATTGAAAATAACCAGCTGTTATTTTTCGGGCGCTACCCAAACTTGAACGTCAAAAGCAATAAAAAGTTTCACACGCATTTCCGGTCAATTTCTTTTACCACTGCACGCAAATCACAAACCAAATATTAGACCACTTATTGACAATTATTTTTTCATTACAAGTAGGATTCAACAAACAATAGATTGCTGTACATAGCCGATACCATGAGAAAAGACAGTTCGAGTCGAGTTTCTACCTACAGAGAAGGACTAATCAATGTACTTGCTGGTAACGTGGCACTATTGGGTGGTAAAGCCTTCTTAACTGCTAGCATTGAAGACGAGCATTTACCAATAACATCCTTTCATATCGCAAATGAACCAATCGCCTCTGACGATGCATCTCTATGCTTTAGACATGATTATAGACACAAAGACAGATTGTCCAATATGTAAGTTACAAAGCATATGCTAGAAGACGGCAACCATACCTTACCCCACCCCAATGAACCTAAACCTAAGCCAAAGCTTAATCACAGCCCAAGCCAACTTAATCCTTAATCATTTACCTAAGCCTGATCTTAATCCTTAATCATTTACCTAAGCCTGATCTTAATCCTTAATCATTTACCTAAGCCTGAGCTTAATCCTTAATCATTTACCTAACCCTGAGCTTAATCCTTAATCATTTACCTAAGCCTGAGCTTAATCCTTAATCACTTACCTAAGCCTGAGCTTAATCCTTAATCATTTACCTAAGCCTGAGCTAAATCCTTAATCATTTACCTAACCCTAAGCTTAATCAAAACCTAAACCTAAGCTTAATCAAAACCTAAACCTAAGCTTAATCAAAACCTAAACCTAAGCTTAATCAAAAATTAAACCTAAGCTTAATCAAAACCTAAACCTAAGCTTAATCAAAACCTAAACCTAAGCTTAATCAAAAACTAAACCTAAGCTTAATCAAAAATTTAACCTAAGCTTAATCAAAACCTAACCCTAAGCTAAATCCTTAATCATTTATCTAACCCTAAGCTTAATCAAAACCTAAACCTAAGCTTAATCATTCACGCTAAGCCTTGGGCTTGTTTACAATTTCATAGGTAGTGGTGGCCAGACCCTATGACACAGATAACCAACAGCGTCCTATACCCGGGATTATATCATAGGGCCTAATTTTTATATTTTATATTAGAAATATTGTTCTGATGAAAAATTTAGTGATCGATTTATACGCTAATATTCTTTGTTTAAATGGAAAGCTCTAACGTTATTCCTTTTTATTTACAGACTTCTTTGGGTTCTCGCAACTGGTCTCATGAACAAATGGCAAATGTTTGAAAAATTTTCAACAGAGCTGAAACGAAAATCAGCCTCTTCTCCCGGCACAGCTTTTATTAATTACAGTGACGTCAGAACAGTCATAATTGCGTCACTATTCCTTATATCGTGCTCCGTAATCTGCTTAGTAATTGAAATCATATTTTATCGATTTCAAAACAAATGAGATACATAATTAAAAGAAGCATGAAGTACTTGTACAAACTTAAGTTGAATAGAGAAAAAAATTGTGAAATACTTATCAAAGCGGTCAGTACAGTAAACCTTGAAAAATGTCTGGCAATAGACCCTTTCGAAAAGTTGGGGTTAAAAATTTTCACCCCCTTGTTTTCTTAAGACGAAACATTGATTGGTATGTGGATCACCCAAAGACTCTAGATTTGGCTTCAAACAACAAGGACTTTGTTGGACTGGTAACGTTAAAGCCTTATCTAACGTTTTTCAATCCACGCACCGGATGTTCCCTCTTAATCCTGCTTCAAGCGCCCCCCCTCCCCATGAAAGGGTCTGTTGGCAGCAGATAGACAGTCTTAAGCGCTTCTGTCAATAAATTCCTGGTACAGTACATCATTTTTGCCCTAACGACGCTTGTAAAAAGCCCTTAGGTATGAAACAATGCAGCGTATGAAAATTACGTACGAAAAACTCAGATTTACTGAGGCTTAACTAAATTAGAATTTTAAATTGAGATGCATAGCACCGCTTTATGAAGACTGCAAAAAATATTACTTAAAGGCCGACTTCCAACCAAAAGGGTTCTAGTGCCGATTTTCGAAACCCCTCTGGGTCAAAAAATGGAAGGGTTCTAGCTAACTAAAAAGCGTGTTATGTGGTTCTAGCGAACTGAGGATGAACAATGGAAATCCTTTTATTTTTTAATGCTTTTATTTTGCGAAAAACTTTCCAACTTCTACCATAAGTGAATCATATTACAGCTCCCTATAAGTACTGGACGTAGGTTATGCTTTTATATACAGCGTTTTCTTCCAGGACATCCAAGCCCGCCATCTATAGCTCAGTTTCACAAGTTTAGTTTGCCCATTAACCCGGATCTGGAGTTACGTTAGCCTACGGAAGTTCCGGTTGATGGGAATGGCTGTCAGTGTCGTGATTAGTGTGAAACTTGTTATCGCGTTATAATTTTGATTTAGAATGGCTCATTTTTCTTTTGCTAATCAGGAAAAATGCCTAGGATCAATGTATTTAATTACAATGCCCAAATGAAAGACACATTGAACACGATTTATGTGATATTAAAAGCACTTAACCGTAAGCGACTAAAACGTTTTGTAAAACTGAAAAATATTGACCAGCATCTTTCGCAAACGGAAAACGTTAAAGCATTGAAAAAATTTGTCAGACTTAAGAAAGGAAAACAAATTTCTAACCCATAATTAGTAATAAATCTGTCCAACTATTCCCGCTAAAACCTTTAAATCGGTCGAAACTCTGTTCTGTATTAGGAATGCATGAAAAATGTTCTAGATCAGACCCAAGATCTTCTATGAAGGCTATTTTGATCATTTGAATTCATATTAATTTCCTTTCCAACACAAGCCTTTAAAAATTGAGCGAAATACCTACAGACCAGCCACTTATTTTTTAAAATCGGAAACATAAAGTGGACTTCTTCTATTATATTCACAACCCAACACTATGTATGGAACAACTTGTTCCCTTCAGCGCTCTTCTCTCTCAAACCTTTTTTCATTGACTACCACTTACTTCCGTTTGCTTCCCCACTTTTTAAAAATTTCTTTCGCGCCAAAATCATTCCTTTGGTTTAGTTCACAAATTCGCCGCTGCGTTTCGCATTTACCCTCTTCCCTTCAGTGCTGGGAGACAATGCTGATGCACAGCGATGTTATATCGTCCTGTACTTCTAGGGAGCTGTAATATGATCCACTTCTGCTTCTACAGCAGTGAGGATTCGAAAGTTGGCATGGTCGCTCTATTGCTAGTCTCGATGCTTGCTATCAACCATTTTCGCTGGAAATCGGCCTTTAAAGCTATACCGGACCTTATTTGTCTTATAATAAAGATTAAACGTTATGCTTAGCTGGTTCTCTTTAAGCCCACCGGGAAGTAGTATACGCCCCCTTATAAAAATTCCTGAGGTTGGTTAAAAAAACACCACAGTAAAAAATTAATTTATTTTCTGCTATCTAACTTATTTCCGCTTAGTTAGCTTTAAACAAGAATATCAAAGCACTTTAAGCTTCCTGTACCTTTAAAGACGTTATCATGGCTCTTCGTGGAATGGTTAAAACACGAATGAGTGTTATTAACGAACCACTAGTGAGTACAGGTCACAGGTTTCGAAGTAAGACAAGTCTACAAGTCCAAAACTATTTTATTCATTCGTTAGACCACTTTTTTAAATTAAAACAAAGAGCCTTAATGGCCCGGAGGACTACTTTAAAAATTCCAACTTAAACACATAAGGTAAGGGGAACTGGTCCTTGGGACTAGTTTAATTATTCAAGACACTAGGGGTCACAAATACAGAGGACCAGTTTGGAAAAAAAATTCCCCATTTCGAAGTGTGGTACAGGAACCGGCATAAAGAGGGTTATGTCTGTTGCTACTTGCTAGCGCGAGTTGCCATTATGTTTTAAAGGTTTGGAAAGCGGTAATAGTTTCTTGTCTATGTAGACAGACGCTGAAGAATAAATTGTCTTCGGGCTCACTCGTGTCTGCCTGATAAGCAAAAATTATTTTAACGACTTCAACTTCAATGAGACGATGCTAAACTAGGGGTTATCCATAAAGCTTTGACAAAAAAAAAGAATTGCGACAGAGTTCGTTGCCAGCTTTTAAGAATATTTTAAACATGTAATTTATGAACAAATTAATTCAAGCAACTATGAAAATGATTAAAACCATTTCTACCAAGAATCTAGCCCGCATATTTAATTCTACGTCTCTGAACTTCAATTATGGCCGCAAGATTGTTGTGCTGGAATGCTGGATGGTTTTAAAAAAAATACGTAATACGGTTATAATACAAGCTGCCCCAGCAGAAAGGACACTCGTGCGACGGTGCGGGATATAAAAGATAATTAAAAAGTGAAAAAAATAGGGGCTAAAAAAGCGAGCATGAGGTGACAATTTCTTTACTAGACGCCATACCTTCAGTCCTGAGGGCTATTTCCAAGAATAGGCCCCGTCTCTCGGATTTTCTTCTGGTTTAGTTTTTTAGCCATATCGTAGTATACGATAGGCTCTTAGTTTGACCCGAGCCGTAGTAGTAGTAGTAGTAGTAGTAGTAACAGTAGTGGCCGGAGTTTTCGCTATCGTTATCGTCAGATTTTAGCTTAAAAGGAACTTTATATTACCACAACCCACCCATAGGGGTTACTGGGCTCGGTTAGAGATTTAATTTTAATTAAAATTTTTTCAGGTCAGACCCGGGAATCGAACCCGGGTTACTGGCGTAGTAAACAGCCACTCTACCAACTGAACCATAGAGACTTGATAGATGTGGGGTGGGGTACCTCTTAATCTGTGGGGTCGGAAACTTTTGAATTTTTATCTGTTTTTATATTTATTTTCTTTTTATGTATGTGCTAATTAAATAGATAACGATTTTCCCCGTTTTTCGTTCTCGTTCGGTAGCTATCGTCATCTATGTTATGTTTGACTGGAACGTTTTGGCGGTTAATTCAAATGTGGGTTTAGATAGAGCTAACATAGTGTTAAATGAGCGTTATGCGTTTGATCATTTTAGCATTGCTAAAGGTAATTCGAGGGGATAATCACTAAAATGCGTAATCACTATAACTAAACTTTCTCTTTCAAACGTTTCTGGGCATAAGTCCTTGTTAGAAATTTATAAAATGCGATAAGTGTGCATCGGCATAAGTCTATGTTGTAAACTCATCGAGGGGATTATCACTAAAAACAATCTGTTCTTCGATTCGCCGGAATATTAGAATTACAGCATAAGTAAATTTATACGGTTATAATTTAATCACTGTTTAGAGTAGGGAATCGAGGGGCTATTCACTCTGATTTTATGCACGGTAAATCATTTAAGCATTGAAAAAGATAGCGCTATTCACTCATTTGGGTAAGGTATAGAGGGGTTATCCACTCATTAGAGTAAGGTATAGAGGGGTTATCCACTCATTAGGGTAGGGTATAGAGGGGCTATTCACTCGTACGATATGGCTACTATTACGAGCCCTTGGGCCGTCTTGTTTGATAGATTATGAGGCGAAAAAATTATGCCGTAAAAATTTTTGGCCGGAAATCATTAGTTAAAAAGTTATCGCAAAAAGAAAATTGGCATAAATTAGCGTATATGTGGAGGGTCCCGGCGAAGCCGGGAGCCGATAAAATGTGTACCGCGCGCACGCGCGCTTGTATACAAAAACAAGAGATATATATTGCCTCAAGCACTCCAGATTTCAGCGATTCTACATTACAATAGGTTAGGTTAGGTTAGGTTAGGTTAGGTTAGGTTAGGTTTGGTTTGGTTTGGTTAGGTTACAGAAACTTTTATTGCTCATTACACGTTTCAATTGCGCGCCTTTTCCAAAATTTTCTTTTTGCTATAACGTTTTTCCTATTCATTACCAAAAAAAAAAAATAAATAAAACCACGCTAAAACCTGCAGTGCACGGCGTAATATTTATCTCTAGCTTTTGTATACAAGCGCGCATGCGCGGTACACGTTTTATCGGCTCCCGGCTTCGCCGGGACCCTCCACATACGCTAATATATGCCAATTTTCTTTTTGCTATAACTTTTTAACGAATCATTTCCGGCGAAAAATTTTTACAGCATAATTTTTTTCGCCTCATAATCTATCAAAAAAAACCAAACCAGAAGAAAATCCGAGAGCAGGGCCGGAAATAAGCACAGGACAATGGACATTGTCCAATAAAATTTTAAAATGTCCCATAATTTTTTTTAAAACTAAGGGTGTCACTGGACAGTTTGACCAATAAGTTTTCCGAAGTTTTTATAGCTTGAGAATGGAGAAGCGACACTATTTTTGCACACTCCAGTGGACAATGTCCTATAAATTTCCAGACAAACAGGGAGTCACTGGACGGATGTCCTATAATAAATTTTTGTTATTTCCGGCCCTGTCCGAGAGACGGGTCCTATTCTTGGAAATTCCCAAAAGGATAAATAGACTCCGCCTCCTCCCAAGCCAGCGATGGTGCAAGAGGATAAAGACTCCGGCTCCGAGGCGCGCGCGTTTGTTTGGGCATGGTGCTAGTAGCTAGAGAAAAGAGAATAACTTCCTTCTAAAGAGTTACGCTGTCTGCTGCGAGTTATACTGTTAAGATAATATTTATTTTCTCAGAACGGGAATTCTGTCTTTATCCTCTTGCACCATCGCTGGCTTGGGAGGAGGCGGAGTCTATTTATCCTTTTTTGTCTCTTCAGCTAGAGTTCGTTCTGGTGGAGTCCCCAAATAAGTGTTTAGTTGTTTACTTCAAAAACTCGAAATCGGAATGATAGGGATGAAAAGCCCCAAACACACGGTTTTCCTGTCGCCATGCATTGCCAAAGCTATTTGTCTCTTCAGCTAGAGTTTGTTCTGGTGGAGTCACCAAATAAGTGTTTACTTAAAAAACTCGAAATCGGAATGATAGGGATGAAAAGCCCCAAACACACGGTTTTCCTGTCGCCATGCATTGCCAAAGCTATTGGTCTCTTCAGCTAGAGTTCGTTCTGGTGGAGTCACCAAATAAGTGTTTACTTAAAAAACTCGAAATCGGAATGATAGGGATGAAAAGCCCCAAACACACGGTTTTCCTGTCGCCATGCATTGCCAAAGCTATGCTAGAGAGACCTTGAAAAACCGGGACCAGTACCTCGTGCGAGGGGGGGATTCTCCCCCGCACGAGTAAAAAAGAGAAAAAATGTATATCAACGTTTGTAATTGCGTTAAGAAACTCATTTATGGTAAAAGTACATTAACCTAGAAGTAAAATGTCTTCATTTATAGAATATGAATTTGCCTTATTGCAACTGACGCAAAAATCTCCATGTAAGATCTTCTACCCACTAAGCCAATCGGATCTTTTTTGACTTTTCTCCACAAGCCTTCCAATATGCTGTTTTGAGTGACAAATTTCTCCGAGGGAAAATTTTCATAGAACATTTTCGACTCAAAATCAATCATAGAACACCCAATACTTCGGTACTACTATCCGATTCGAATAACTGGGTTTCGGTATACTATTTAACCCATTGATAAAATTGTCCTTTATATGAAACCGGGCTGTGACGTGAAACCTATAACTGCTATCAAAATATGAGGCGAATCAAATCTCATAAGAAAGAAAGCATCACGCCTGAATTTTAAGCATAGAAGTATTTGTTGAAGCACTACCAACCAGATATACAAACCACACAAGTCAAATATATATGGGTGAGGGACACCCCTTTTAAGTGACCGTGCATGGGGCTTGTACATCTCGTTGGTAGTGGTTGAAGTCATTCAGTTGGACTTCGAATTACGTGAAGTGCAATCATAAAAAAGTGCCAGGAATAGAAAATAAAATATCTTTACAAAAAATAATACAGAACCTAGAGGTGTCCAAGCTATACCATTGTCTACCCCCACCGAAGGCCACTTCACTGACATTAGAAATCTCTCGGACTCTCTCCTAAACATCCTCCCCCCGCGATAGCAGCGCGCTCATATGGAATTTTAAAATTTTTGTCACTGGAAAAACATTATTATCTAAAAGGGGGCCGGCCGTCATTTTTGTGAAAGGCAGTCAGAGAAAAAGGGGACGGCAAAAACATCATTCTGGCAAAAGATTTATACAGGCAGAGGCTAATAATGCTTTAAATAATAATTCCAATGTTACATAGTTATGGTGACCCTTCTTAACCAAAAAATCTAATTTGGGTTTTAAGCAAAAAAAAAAAAAAGTAAAACCACGATAAGATAAGTTTTTATCAAATCTGTCGACGTGGATACTGTAGAGTCGCGTCAGATGCAATTTCACATTGAACTTCAACGGTTTGTAAAAAGTGCAGTAGTTTGCTGTAAATAATTACGCTCGAATTCTATCGTTCAGAAAATTTTATTTTAAGTCTGCTTGTCTTAAGTTTTAAGACTAAGTTATGTCTGTGGAAGTAAAACCAGCTGAAAGAGTTTTCAAGATACGAAAACAAACGTTTCGGGATAAAAAAAGACGTGTGAATAGTACATGGGTCGTGAAGATTAAAGCGTATGATGAACAAGGAGAAGAAGATCACATCTGGGAAATTACTTGTTCGGTACAGAAGTATAATGACAAATATTTTTCGAGTTTGAGAGGTGGTAATCAAAATAAAAATATTAAATACGAACGATGTTTTTGCAAATTTAACGTTTACACTAACGACAACCGGAAGTTAACGATCCGCAAGGAAACCACAAGAAAACCAAATTTCGGAGATTTCGACTTTACCGACGTATTCTGTCCTGGTGATGTATATAGTTTCCAGAATGGTATCGACATCTCCTTCACCATTGCTTCGTGCGACGAAAATAAAAGCAAACCAATTGAGCCACAAAAGGCCTTGCTGGACCAAGCAATCCTAACGGACATGGTGATCAAGACTAAAGAACAAGAATTCCCTTGCCACAAAGTAATCTTGGCAGCGGAATCCGAATATTTCCGGGTCATGTTTCAAACGGACATGAAAGAAAAACGGACGACCGTCGTCGAGTGGACTGATGTATTTGAAGCCAGCGTGGTCAAAGATCTATTGCACTTTATCTACACTGGGCAAAAACCACCCGATATTAAAGAAAACAAATTCAAATTACTGGAAGCCGCCCATCTTTGCCAGTTGCCCAAGTTGAAAGACATGTGTGTCGATAGAATTAAACAAGATATTAATGTGGATAACGCTGGTCGTGTACTTGAAACCTCGGAGATTTACGAATTGGATGATTTGAAAGTAATTGCATTTAAGTTCGTGGGTGCTAATTACCAACAAGTATTCGAGACAGCCGCCTATCAAGAAATTGATGTCAATATCAAGTTGAGATTGTTAAACAGTGTTTTTAAAGTATTCAAGTAAAGTTGAACAATTATAGAGCTCTAATATATTATTTACTAAAACTATCGCTGAGACGTTGATAATAATTTTCTTATCTTTAAAACGTTGCTAAAAAATTCTAGAAACATCAAATATTGAGGCTTTAAGAAGTGATACAGCTATATACGTGACTGACTACATCTTTGTACGCACTTACTTGATACAATAAAAAGGATAAGCTGAGAAATAATGTAGTGTTTATTGAGTGAATTTTTCCTTGTGCAGAGATAGCGTCATTCATTAACAATTACGTTTAAGTATATTTCTTCATAGTTCTACGTTGTTTTACCCTGAATAATTAGGGAAAATGGAATTTTGGTGAAAAATAAAATCGAAGATAAGGAATTTCTTAAATAATTGATATTTTATAATCATATCTCTGTACTTAAAATGTTTAATGGCTGTACTTCAGTCATTCCAATTTTCTCACTTATCTTTTACTTTTTCTAGTCTTTTTCCACAAAAACAGTTTTTATTAGTTTGAGTATGGAAATGTTTGTTCAAGCCATCATCCAAAGATAGAACCGAGCCTTATCTTTTTATTTGAATTTAGAACTGCAGTGCTCCAGTAACTATAGGGTCACGTCATTTGGAATTTCACATTGAACCTCAGCGGTTTGTAAAAAGTGCGGTAGCTCGCGGTAAATAATTACGCTCGCATTCTCTAGTTTAGAAAATTTTATTTAAAATCTATTTGTCTTAAGTTTTAAGACTAAGTTATGTCCGTGGAAGTAAAACCAGCTGAGAGAGTTTTCACTATACGAAAACAAACGTTTCGGGATAAGTGTAGACACGTGAATAGTACATGGGCCGTGAAGATTAAAGCGTATGATGAACACGGAGAAGAAGATCACAACTGGGAAATTACTTGTTTAGCACGGATGTGTGATATAATTATTTTTTTGAGTTTGAGGGGTGGTAGTCAAAATAAAAATATTAAATACGAAAGATGTTATTGCAAATTTAACGTTTACAATAAGGACAACCGGGAGTTTACGATCCGCAAGGAAACCACAAGAAAACCAAATTTCGGAGATTTCGACTTTAACGATGTATATTATCTTGGTGATGAAGATAGTCACGAGAATTATATCGATATCTCCTTCACCATTGCTTCGTGCGACGAAAACAAACGCAAACCAATTGAACCACAAAAGGCCATGCTGGACCAAGAAATCCTAACAGATATGGTAATCAAGACTAAAGAACATGAATTCAAATGCCACAAAGTAATATTGGCTGCAGAATCCGAATATTTCCGGACCATGTTTCAATCGGACATGAAAGAAAAACGTACGAGCGTCGTCGAGTGGACTGATGTATTTGAAGCCAGCGTGGTCAAAGATCTATTGCACTTTTTCTACACCGGAAAAAAACCACCCAACATTAGGCAAAATAAATTTAAGTTACTGGAAGCCGCCCATCTTTGCCAATTATCCACGTTGAAAGACATGTGTGTTAATAGAATTGGGGAAGATATTAATGTGGCCAACGCTGGTCGTGTACTCGAAACCTCGGAGATTTACGAATTGGATGATTTGAAGACTGTTGCTTTGAAGTTCGTGGCTGCTAATAATCAAGTATTAGAGACGGCCGCTTACCAAGAAATTGATGTCAATATCAAGTTGAGAATTCTAAGCAGTTTTTTTAAAGTATTTCAACAACATTTAACGAATATATTAAGCTAGTATACTATTTATTCACTAAGACTTTGCAGTATCTCTGTTATTTAGTTTTTTTATCTTAGACATTGCTTGTACACAGACAGTGCTAAAAATAAACATATTCTTGAATGATAAAGGATCGTGTTGTCCAAAGTCGGTCTTTTTTTGATTAGTGTAATAGTGGGACTCGAAAATGATTTTCATTAATTTCTACACTGATTGGAAAAACCCAAACGTCAGGTTAACATTAAATTAAGAGTTATTTTATCTGCCGTAGAATGTTTACCAACTTCTCTAAGATCACGCTAGGGAGCAGCGGCCGTATTCTGCAGAAAAGTTAAGCTCCTCCTTCTGCCCTTGGCTCTCTGATTGGACCGTCAACCATTGCCCTTGGCCTTTTAATTGGCTACGTCTACCGATGACGTTACTTGCCTTGGCTCAGTGATTGGAGGTTCAACCGGCAAAAATAAGCCTTTGAATTCAGTTCAGTTTGAGTTTCAAGTTGAACCAAATTTCGGTGTAAGGTCAGTGTACAGTGTAAATTTGTCGCCAAAGGTCAGTGCTGCAACCTTTCACCCGAAACATTTAAGCTATTAACGCCACCTATCATATGAACTGAATAGTAATTTTGTGCCGTCTGCTCTTTTTTAATTTTAAATGACGTCAACGTATTTGAGACAGCCGCTTGTTAAGGTAACATCGTTTAACGTTGAGTAAGTTATATATTTTCACGTAAATAATGTGCTTGACATATTTGTATAAAAAATTAAAAACCAATTGTAATTGTCGAATTAAGTATTAAACGTCAAATCTTTCCCTGTTTCCATGTTGTTGCTTTGATAACATCGAACCACAACTACCTCAGCGTAATGAAGGCATAATGTGAAGGGCACACAGATTTTTGTGTCAGTAGTTTTATTGGTAATGGTGAAACAGTAATTGTTTCATTCCTGTGTAATTTATCTTCAACTTTTGTATATTTATATGTTCTAACATTGGTAAGATTTATTTGTAGTTATTGTATTGAATTATACATAGTAATGAAACATGTTTAAAAAAACTTAAAACGGCGCCGCATTCCCTCTATGAGTTGAAGGTTGTACCCTTGTTGGTCATCAGTGACTTAGGTAAGAGAGGACAAAGATGTGATAACATATTACAAAGCAGGTAAATGATGTCCACCGCCAACAGAGAACCCTTTCCCGAGGTGACAATGAAAGGCATTCCTCAACAATATTCCACTTGTTATAGAAGAACGTGAAGCTCTGCGTATTGCAAATTTGGTAAGTTCCCGTAATGTATTAACCATGTTATTAACATTATTTTTTGTTGCAGGTGGGTGCAAGCTTCTTGAATAGGCTTCCTCCAGTTTTTGCTGAAGATTCCTCAAAGAGCCTTCTGCTTTCCATGAACATGGTGCTCATCCACTTGCCACTGAAGAACACAGAAATGGTCATAAGAATGGTTTCTATTCAATGTAGGGTATAATAGTCCACCTTCTGAAAATTTCATTTGGACATTTTTTTGAGATAGAGGGTTGCTGCAAAGTCAGTTAACCATTAAGAGTTACTGCGGTGTCCTTTTAATTTTATTCTTCACTTCAACATTTCATTGTTCTTTTTTCCATCATTCCTTGTTATTGTTTTAGCATGCATGGCCTTCCTTTATTGTTTCATTTATAAATGGGCTAAACTTTCTTATAGCTTAGTCGCTGCCTAGTAAGAAAATCAAAGAAACGCTCATAGCTTCCGCTAATGCATGTTTGGAGGCCCTACTCATGTTTGCGTCTGTTTGGCAAATAATGACTGAAAATGAAAGGTCTAGGAACGAATACGAAAAGCTAAGGTTTGAAAATTATAGGTTTTGACTGGAAACCGAGAGTATTCAAGCCAACATCATGACTGAAGTGAATAATTGCAACCTGAAAATAATGACTAGTTTTGATTTTTGAAGACATGCTCAAGCGAAGCATGTTCTACTTTACTGTAGATAATTTCCTAAATGCCATGATAGGTTGTTTGAATAACGTCTCCCTGTATTTCGATTATTTTCAATGCTCAATTTGGCATGCACCCTCTTCATGACGGCATGAACTCTCTCTGATTATTGTATTCTCCTTTGTGATTTTATAGTACTCATTGTAGATATTCTATTAATTCATTTTCACCAAAGTTTCTTTAATATCCAATTTGACACGTACTTTTTTTGATTCTCTCATTATAAATAGTTATTTTTTCGCGTTTAATTTATGATTTATTTCTCGCATACGTGTTAGTTTACTGTTAACTTATATTGTAATTTAGTAGACGCTTCATTTAATAAGCCAATTAAATTTATTGCATGGGTTATATGCATGCATTGAATAATTTATTAGATAGACTTCATAACATTTTTTAAATTAGTTGGATTTTTGTTATCATTGACTGTTATTAAAAGGGGTTGTGAGCCTGTGTGGATAGTGCTCGTCATCCTCATAGAGCTAAGTGGAGCCGGGGAGGGGTTTAAAAAAGAAGACAAAGTCTGTTACCGCCTTTAAAGCTTTAAAACCGTTAATGGCATGTTTTTAATCTGTTCACATTAGAATTATGTTGATGATGTCTAGCCTGTACTCAAGATGACATTATTTATAACCAGCACCCAATCAGTCCCGATACACTCTCAAACCCAAAAATTCGGCAATTTATTTTCCACTTGTATTAAATTTTACATATTTCTGACTGTCAAGAGTTCATTGCTTTTTTCTGTTGCATGATTGCAATTTACATCCTCCGAAGTCTTCATGACCACATACCTATTTTAAATATAACTTAACTATTCTATTGTCATTCATTAGACCTATGTCAGATTTACCATATTCATATTATGAGAAACAAAGGGGTGATTATACCAATTGCTGCATACTGAAATGCTTACTTTTCAAGTAACTGTTCAGTGTAAATATGGTTACTGGTTATGTTTTATAAGTTATGTCGATTTGCAGTTGTAAAGCGCTTCCGCGACTTCCAGTGTTAGTTGCGAGACGCAAATGGCTTGACACTCAGTCTCTGGATAAGCTTTTTCGTCAGCAGTTGGAAGATATACCTCGTCTGAGAGAGGAAAGGATAAATATTGATTAAAGGGTATGGGTGTATCTCGCTCATCAACACACCATTCCATGAGAATATAATAAGTGCGAAATTGTTAATGCCACAAGAGCATGAACGAATCACGGAGTTGCTCTTGCGATTTTGGTCATGCTAAGTGCTCAAATTAGGCTTTAACCATTCAGTTACCACGGGCGATCAGCCCTCTCACCTTTTTACTGCAGTGACCTTTTTACTGCAGTGACCTTTATACTGCGATCGACAGTTGCCACACAATCTGAATAAGTAATAAATAATAAAAGAAATAAATTAAATGGTGTGTTTTTATTTAAATCGGATTTTTAAGGGGGAAATTAAAGAGTTTAGTTGAATACTTCATAAATTAATTAATCCTTCATAAATTACACTCACCACTTTACTCGACACGTTGATCAACGTCGGGAGGTTGATAGAAAGTGTTGAAATGTCGTCTGCTGTAAGTGCGTTCAGCACATAGCGTTACCGAAGCAACCAGTAAAACCGGTGTTTAACCGGTAACTCATTTGTCAGTTTATGAAAAAACATTTTGAATTTGGTGTATAAATTTGATAGTTTACATCTGAGTCTGCGCGGAATTTGCACCAATCACTGAGCCAAGGCATGGAACGTCATCGGTAGATGTAGCCAATGAAAAGGCCAAGGGCAGTGGTTGACGGTCCAACCAGCGAGCCAAGGGCAGAAGGAGGAGCTTAACTTTTCTGCAGAATACGGCCGCAGGTCCGATTGATACACAGTATGATATGGCGCTCCCAATATTTTAGAGATATTATTGAAAGTCTTTGAGTGTATATTCAACAATAAATATTTATTCTACAGGGCCGGTAGGTCCTTGTAGATATGACATGACACCCTTCCGTAATGTTAAAGGAAAATTCACAGTTTTTAGGGTTAGCGTCCCATAGAAAAAGCATTAAAAAATTTTCGTTTTTTTAACGAAATGGTCATAGGCCATACGGAAAAAGTATAGCGAAGTTAGTTTTCGGAATACTTCTAAATTAACAAGCATTTATTAAACGGGAAACTTACGGGTTTCGATTTTTAATTAATGAATTCTAATTTTTGTAATTTAACTAATTAAGATAGTAAGTCAAAAAATTACTTTTGGGTCAGATGTCAGCCTAACCTTATAGCGCGCTTAAACCTATTTTCTTCATTTCGTTCTCGTTCACAACTAGAAGGTCCTAGGTTTGTGGGTGCTAACAAGTTACGTTGACTAATTGTAAATGTTGGCTTTCTTGCTGATTTTCCTAATTTCTTAGCAGTAGCATAGCCCACTTGATCACGCTGGCTGCACGCGCTATAGAAGCCCGCTCAATCGACCCTAAAAATGAGAATAATATCGGTTCGGTCTAAAATTCAAACCCGTCTGGTTTTAACATGGGCCTCTATGGGAGGGGACCAGTTTTTTCAACGTTTTTGACAATATTAGTGCATCTACTGGTTCAAATCTCTTGAATTTTTAATGAGACGTGTATTGAAAGGTTTGATATTATCCTGTAAAATTTCAAGTCTTCAGCTATAATAGTTTTTTTTATAAAAAATAAAAATCATCACTTAGTAGAGAATTTTGCCCCTTCAATTTCTCTACTATGTGATGATTTTTATTTTTTATAAAAAAAACTATTATAGCTGAAGACTTGAAATTTTACAGGATAATATCAAACCTTTCAATACACGTCTCATTAAAAATTCAAGAGATTTGAACCAGTAGATGCACTAATATTGTCAAAAACGTTGAAAAAACTGGTCCCCTCCCATAGACGCCCATGTTAAAACCAGACGGGTTTGAAAGTTTAGACCGAACCTATGTGACCCGCCGTATTCGCGAGTTAACATGTAAAAAAAATCGTTTGGACGGGCTTCTAGAGCGCGTGCAGCCAGCGTGCGTGATCAAGTGGGCTATGGCAGTAGACTCCAGCAAATTACTTTTGTATTTCGTCCGAGCTTGAGCACCTTTATATGTATTTTCTAATTAACTGTAGCACCCTTAATAAGAAATACGTCGTTATCAGGTCGAATTTTCGTCTAGAAAAGTAATTCAGGTAAATAATTACAGTTAATAGAGGTTTTTATATCATTTAAAGTAAGCTTTTCGACGTTCTTTACGGCCAAGGCTTAAGTTGTATTTTAGTTGCTCTATGTTATATAGTGTTTATAGTGTCTTTCCTTTTAAAGATTATAAGAAAGCTAATTTCCAGCTCTGTTTGGAATTACAAAATACGTAGTCTGCTTCGATTCATGCTACAAATCCCAACCCTAGGGCCAAGGTTTTACGCTTCTTGTAACTTAATACTGTATCTATGACAGTAAAAAATGGCATATATATCCAAATTATTATGGTTTAGAAATCAACGGTAGTGTTTTCACCCTGTGAAGAATTCGACTTCAAAATATTACAGGAAAGATGACAAAATTTCCAATTCGTTTTCCCTTCGGCAGTTAAAAGAGTGGTGTTAATGTTAGCGCTGTTAAGTTAACATTCTCATTTGAGGACTGGTATAAACGGTTTCATTATTTGTTAATCTCACTAAAATGCTACTAATTGTCAATGTGTGTGGTATAATTCCTGAAACTAAACCAATGTAGAGGACCAGATTATTCGTTAGAACAATTTTGATCCTATTGAATCAGTCATACAGTGATGTTACGTTATCATTTTATAAACTATTTGTTACCAACAGTGGATTGTTTAATTCATAAGAAACAGTTGTGCTGGTTAATCCAGGAGGACAGTGTCGTTATATAATTTAATTAGGCAAATAATTTTCATGTTTACAACCCAGATTCTCTCAACCTAACCACGTTAGAAACGGAGGGTTACGTTGTTTTCTATTTCCACAGTCCACATTGCCGTTTGTTTATTGGTTTAAATTGCTATGAATTGTAAAGGTATTTGATTTAATTACTGATATTAAAGCTAAACTATAGAATAACATCATTCATTAACATATTGTATAGATAATCTTTATGTTACCACAAACCTAGCTCAGGATATGATAAAAATTTAACGCAATTTGTTGGAAATAATCAAAAACTCCTCTAAACATTAGAGTTAAGGTGAATTATTTTTTAAAAGACATTTTATAAGCTTAATGAGCACTGACGACAAGTTAATTTCAACGTAATTAACTGTAATTAAGGTAAAATTAAACTAAAACATACATTTTTTTGGATGAAAACTCAGATAACTCTTAAATGATGTTCTTGATTAAGATTGTATCTACCCAAGCCGTTGGTAAAGCCCCACACATAAGCTAATTTAAATTATCTCCAAAGTACCTTAATAGGCGCGAAATTCAAAACTTTAGCGTAAAATGAGAATCTAAAACTCCACTAAAAATTGCAATTAAGGTGAAGTATACATTTAAACTCATTTTATAACACTAAATGTATAATGCCAAAACACAGTCCTACGTTAATTAAACATAATTAACGTGAAATTAAACCAAAATATACATTTTTTGGATAAAGGCTCAAATAACTTTTAGATAAACTCTTTAATTTTGATTAAAACTACCCAAGCCATTAAAGTCGAATATTTTCTATTTGACACTTAAGTTAATTTAAACTATTTTAAAGTACAATAATTGCCGCGAAATTCAAAAGTTTTGGGTTAAAAAATGAATTTGCGGAAAAAATATTAAACTGCACTAAACATTGCAATTAGGGTAAAAAATTCAAATAAATTTTAAGCTTAATCCACTCTCACGAACCACGCTCAAATTAAGATTAAAACATCACAAGTTTTTCGTACAGCCACAGTAGTTTCCTATTTCACTTTCAAATTAATTTAAATGATCGTTAAAATACATCAGAAGCGCATACATTAAAATTTTAGGGTGATTGCAATTAAAGTTAATATTTTATTGAAACTTGTTTTATAAACGGAATCCACGCTAGATAAACAAGATAAGCCGTTAAATTAAACTTAAGTATAATTAATGTGAAATTAGCCCAAAACACGAATGTTTTGGGTAAATTCATGGATACCTTATAATTAAACTAACAAATTAAAATTAAAACTACACTTATCTTTCACCCAGCCTCCATTTTCCTGTTGAATTCTTACGATTAATTAAATTGTCATTTAAAAGCATTTTTCCCATTTTTAAAAGAGAGCCATTGAAAAGGCGCGATATTTAAAAGTTTTGGGGCAAAATAGTGATTGTTCCGCAAGAGTCAAACAGGCACTCCTCTAAAGTTTGCAACTTAGGAGAATTTCTTATTCAAACTCGTATAATAAACTGCAATAACACTAATAAAAGAAGATAAGCCGTTAATTTCAACTTAATAACCATATTTAACGTGAAATTAATCGAAAACAACAGGTTTTTTGGGTAACTATAGATAACCTTTAACTGAAATAAGAAAATAAGATTAAACTACGCGAGTTCTTTCAGCCTAAACGTTTTCCTATTTAACACTAAAATTAATTACATTATCACTATAATGCATTTAATAGGCTCCAAATACAAAATTTTAGGGTTAGGAATGTGTCAAAATGTAACTTTCCCATTTAAATTTTAATATATCATTAACATAGTTCGTAAAATCACCAGCAACAATTTAATCTGGCAACATTCAATGCTGTTGGTCTGATCTCGACAATACTGTATGTGTATACAGTGTTACGAAACAAATATTTTTCTTCATATTTCAAATACCGTCGTTTTTAAACTTCTTTCATAAATAAAGTACAACCATAAGTCTATTATGTAAGGTCCCCATAATAGACTTATGGTACAACATTATATGGATATCAAAATCAATGTTATTGGATATAAGTTAAATGTAATTAACGATAATTAAGTACTTCTTTAAGCAATTAGAAATAGATCAACCCCAAATGTTTGACGGTAAAGCAAAAATAAAATTATTCAAATTTTAATTACATTAAGACTGAAGTGACAGATATTATAAAAAAACGTCTTGGTTTGGACCAAGGCCGAAAAAACAAACGATATGTGTGAGGTTTATCATTTGACTGAAGTTTCAGATATTGCAATTGTTTTAGTTATTTTTATCCATTTAATCCTTAATCAGTATTAAATTCAATCAACTGATTTTACTGTTAATCGATCCATTCCCTCTAAATTAATTGAAAAAATTACATATCTACGCTTTTTCAAGAACAATTACATTTTCCGAAAACATTTTATCATGAAATTAATTATTTTGAAGGGATTTCGTGTCGATGATTACTAACTTGAAAGCACATTGACGGTCATAGTTTTAATTAAGGCTGGCTTGACAAATTTTGAAGTTTGCAGCAAAAAAGTTTAAATCTGTAGTAAGTTTCTGAGAAGACTGATGTTCAAGAAATTATGATAAATAACTTATTTTGCTCAAACTTATTTATAAACTAATGTCGTCCTCATAAGACAAAGCATCAACGTTTATCGTGTGTGGTTTCTTTGAGTAGGTGGCACTCTGTAGCACACAAAAAATTTATTATTTTATTTTAATGTATGCGCTTTTGATGTAACTCCCCCCCCATTCCTTCATATTCCCAATATATACAGTTTTACAATCACCAGTGGTTCCAGTGTATGGGTCATCTGAGCCGTCGCAACACACTCAGCCAATATTATCATATAGTTCGAGACCTTTTCACATTAGTGAACGGTACATGACTCTCCGGACTTGCCCGCCAACATTAATAACCTAAAACTATAAAACATTCGTGTACATGAATGATTACGGTTGTGGCCTGACACTCGCTAGCGCCTGAAGGACCGATAACTCAGTGTAATCGGTGTACATTTGTAAGTGAGTGGACCATTTTGGAAATTACATACAGATAATTAAAACACAGGGGTGATACCACCATTGAGGTCTTCTCTCTCTCTTGCCTAGAAGCACCGCTATAGGCAGTGAGATTTGACTAGCCTCTTGCCTGTAGTGAACTTTGGCACAGTCTGGCGGTGACCCTTGGTGTGAGGGAGAATACCCCAATGGTGGCCTCGCCCCTGTGTGTTTTCCGAAATGGTCTTTATGCGTACTAAAAGGATTACACGTAATACGTAACCGGTGTACAAGTAGCGCCAACAATGTAGAAAGGGGTGGTGACGTTTCAAATGAAGACTGAATTATGACCAAGAAATTCTAAAGCACGGAGAGGGAAATTGCAGTGCAATCTTTTCTTCATAGAGGCGACAATAGAAATGTAGCATTTCGTTATACGAAATTAAATGTATAAATTAGTGCAACACCCTTGTTTGGAATCCACTATTAAATATTTACATTTTCCTTTCGAATTATGTCAAAGTTCACCTGCTCTTTTAAGAAAGTCAGTAGAATATTTCAAATATTCTATATTGACACCTCAATACGTCCTCCCTTCAAAATAATTAATTTCATGATAAAATGTTTTCGGAAAATGTAATTGTTCTTGAAAAAGCGTAGATATGTAATTTTTTCAATTAATTTAGAGGGAATGGATCGATTAACAGTAAAATCAGTTGATTGAATTTAATACTGATTAAGGATTAAATGGATAAAAATAACTAAAACAATTGCAATATCTGAAACTTCAGTCAAATGATAAACCT
Organism: Phalangium opilio; assembly: GCA_019434445.1. Classification (NCBI taxonomy): domain Eukaryota; kingdom Metazoa; phylum Arthropoda; class Arachnida; order Opiliones; family Phalangiidae; genus Phalangium; species Phalangium opilio. Next base: position 77,541 of record JAEQBA010000707.1, read on the forward strand.
CACACATATCGTTTGTTTTTTCGGCCTTGGTCCAAACCAAGACGTTTTTTTATAATAATCTTTGCTTTATGTCCACTGCATAAGTTGTGATAGCTAGCCCATATGCTACAGCTAACAGACAGCACCCTACACTAACTATTACCTTAACCTCGTTACCTCGGTAAGTATAGACAGGGACTGATGTAATTTTAGAAGCAGGAATGGAGAACGGTTAATATTTACTTCAGTCCGATTCATGGCCTATCGGTAGACTATCTTCGAGTTCACGTTAGAGTACAGCATTTTTCGACAATTAGCAAAAACGGCCATAAGAAAACTGGTTTTTTGATAAACTGGTTTTTGTCCAGTTTTTTGGATCGGTTAAACCGGCCATTTGAAATAATCGGTTGTCTGAAAACCGGGTTTTTTTTTTTCGGAAGTTGACATCCCTATTTTGTATTAACAATTACTACTATTCAAGCAACTGCTAAATGTAAAAAAGCCTATAAAACCCAATAAAGACCAGAAAAACCCAATAAAACCCGAGGGGGGGGGGCATTTTTAAATAAACCCGGTTTTTTCGTTCTCAGAAAAATGTTAAGGTTATTTGTTCTATTAATTCCTGGTTCTATAATTTTGAAGAGATGCAATTCCTGTTGTGACAATTATTATTGTTATATTCATTTTACTTGTTACTTTAAGATATTTGGTGATTCTATCAAAGTTCTTAGGTGTCCTTGAATTTATAAAGTACATTCACCTTGCCTTCTTAGTAAAACCATAAGGACATTATCTCTCTCTAAGGGCCCAAGATTCTATGTTACGGTTGAAATGTATGTATGTCCGATTTGGTCAGAAATACCTATTTTTTTCCACTCAGTCCTTCCTCTATCGCCTACCCGCCTGTTTTAGTTTGATTCCCAACCGCTTGGGAGCGTTATCTCTGAGCTCGCGTCACGACCGGCTTAGGATATCGGTTGTGGCTGATTTTGAAAATTATTTTTCTCTAACGCGAATTTCATGAAAAATTTGGAAGGAGCCCCTAAACAAAATCTACGTCACATCTAGCAGAACTAGATGTTTTTGCTAATAGATGCGCTTGGGCCCTTAGAGAGATGATGTCCTTATGGTAAAACGAAAAGACTCTCAGCACAGCCGGGCAAGATGCGATTGACCAGTAAATAAGCCCTTAGGGGGTCCGAGATGTATTTGGATGGAGAACTCAAAAGAAAACTTTCGCGAAAAGAGGACCTCTAGGCTAGTCAGTCGAATTTTAGCGGTCTAGAGAGAAACACCAAAAAACTCTCGTTTTGTAAATATGTCCACATAATAAATCCTTGTTCTTGTTTCTTTTTCTGTGTTAAATATAATCCACCAGAAACAGTTAGATATTACTTGTCGAAATATCACATCTGTCAACAAAGAGGTATAAGCCTTTATAATTTTTTGTTTTTTTTTTGTTTATGGGGGTGGGGTTGGGTGTTCGACGTCTTACTAGAGGGGTTAGGATACAAGACAAACAACTACCTCTTTTCACTTATGATTCATCCTCGCAAACGCTAGACTAGATGTTAGAATGCAGTCAGTTGTGGAGAGTTAAGGCCTTTTAACGGGAACGAGGGGCTTATAAAATTTCTGAATCAAAAGTGACCGCGTTTGAGGGTATGTGTCAATTGAGAGTCAAAAAATAGATTCTAATCCAATTTATAATATTCAATCTTATTCATAAATTTTCACAAACTTTATAGGGGTTAAAAATAGGCAATTAAACAAAAAATTAAACTTACATCTAAGGGTGGTTTGTAATTTTTAACCTCTATGGAATGCCTCCTCAATTGGAGTACTTCCTACAGCCTTTAAGGTTTAGATTTAAATTTAAGGGTATTTATAGTTAGGTTAAAATTTTATACTTATACACTAAAACAATAATGTTCAAAAATAGAAAAATTAAGATTTTAAAATTGTATCAATCCGTCAACCATAATCTAAATAAGGATTCAATACGAATAAAAATAAAGGTTTCGATTGAAAAATTACTCCGTACTTCTAAGGATTTCTTAAGGATGAGCCGACAGGGTTTTGTTAAGTAGTTCAGGTATCGACTGAGGGTGGAACAGGGTTTCTCGCAAGGACCACTGGGATAATGACGTTTAATGATTGACTGTGGTTTGGCGAATGGTAGACTATATTCATGACGTAGCCGGGCGGATTCATGTTCATCAGCGAATAGGCAAAATATTTAAATCCGGGACCAAATACGGATTGGTCAGTTTAAAGGTTAAAAAAAGTGTTCTAGAAGTTTCTCGGGTCAGGTACCAGGATAGGTCTTGTTGCTTGGGGTCTAAATAAGCGTGGCATTTCTCTGGGTTCTTGGAAAATACATTAGTGGCCAGGTTATTTCAATTTGCACTGTGGATATTGGGGTATAGGATAGTTCTAGAAAGTTCGCTGTCAATTTTGAATTTCATGGGCTATTTCCTCTTTTATTGTAGTTATTTTAAGAAACCGTGAATTTCTTTTCAGTTTATTTTAAGGGACTTTAAAGGGATAGGTTTAAGTTTAAAGGGTTACTATCATGTTTATAATAGTAAATTAAGGTATTTTGTTATTAATTAATGATTAATTTTAAATTTGATTTGATATGCGTAGATCTTATATACTGTATAACTATCGGAAAATTTCTGTCAACGTGAAATTATTCGTAGTTTAAAGATATAGAAACTTATATAGATAGTTTACAGGCTATGAGGATTCATACCATTTACAAAAGGAAGCCTGGCTTTAGACTCACAGACTCAGGTAGTGAGTCAGGCCTCCTTGTGTAACACCTGAAGCCTGGTCTTCTTGTGTAACACCTGAAGCCTGGTCTTCTTGTGTAATACCTGAAGCCTGGTCTTCTTGTGTAACACCTGAAGCCTGGTCTTCTTGTGTAACACCTGAAGCCTGGCCTTCTTGTGTAACACCTGAAGCCTGGCCTCCCTGTGTAACACCTGAAGCCTGGCCTCCCTGTGTAACACCTGAAGCCTGGCCTCCCTGTGTAACACCTGAAGCCTGGCCTCCCTGTGTAACACCTGAAGCCTGGCCTCCCTGTGTAACACCTGAAGCCTGGCCTCCCTGTGTAACACCTGAAGCCTGGCCTCCCTGTGTAACACCTGAAGCCTGGCCTCCCTGTGTAACACCTGAAGCCTGGCCTCCTTGTGTAACACCTGAATCCTGGCCTCCCTGTGTAACACCTGAATCCTGGCCTACCTGTGTAACACCTGAATCCTGGCCTTCTTGTGTAACACCTAAAGCCTGGCCTCCCTGTGCAACACCTGAAGCCTGGCCTCCCTGTGTAACACCTGAAGCCTGGCCTCCCTGTGTAACACCTGAATCCTGGCCTTCTTGTGTAACACCTGAAGTCTGGCCTCCCTGTGCAACATCTGAAGTCTGGCCTCCTTGTGTAACACCTGAAGCCTGGCCTCCCTGTGTAACACCTGAAGCCTGGCCTCCTTGTGTAACATCTGAAGCCTGGCCTCCCTGTGTAACACCTGAAGCCTGGCCTACTGTGTAACACCTGAATCCTGGCCTCCCTGTGTAACACCTGAAGCCTGGCCTCCCTGTGTAACACCTGAAGCCAGGCCTCCCTGTGTAACACCTGAAGCCTGGCCTCCCTGTGTAAATGGTATGGATCCTGCGAGTGTGTAAACAACGTATATATAACGAGTACGGAACCGAATTATTGACTATGAGACAATCGTTGATGAATTCATTTCACTCGTTTTAAGTTTAGTTTTAGTTTTGGTTTGGTTTTAGCCGACACTACTGGAACTCCCTTCGAAAGAACGTGAAACATATGTCTCCATATGTTGAATGGTCCTCTCTATTTATTTATTTGTTTGTTTGTTTTTTCCTTCAAAATTGTACTGTTTGATATTGAATTTCATCTCTACAAAGATGAAACTAACTTGTATGGTTCAGAAAATATTTTAATTGTTATTATGATATTATTTAGGTTTTAAGAAAAAAAAATATGTCCGTGGAACTAAAAAAAGCTGAAAGAGTTTTCAAGATACGTAAGCAAAAGTTTCGAAAGACATTCCACACAGCCTCGGAAAATAAAAAATGGATTGAAAAGATTAAAGTGTATGATCAACAAGGCGAAGGAGATCACCACTGGGAATTTACTTGTTGTACAAGAGAGTATCATGGTTCTTATACGTTGAATATGAGTGGTTGTAATCAACATGGAAATATTAAATACGAAAGATGTTTTTTCAAATTAAACGTCTACAACAACAAAGAGAAATTAACGATCCGCAAGGGATTCCTTTCAGAACCAAATTTCCAAAGATTCGACTTTTCCAATGTATACTTCCTTGGTCACGAGCGTCAAATTATCGACATCTCCTTCACCATTGCTTCGTGCGACGAAAATAAACGCAAACCAATTGAACCACAAAAGGTGATGCTGGACCAAGCAATCCTAACAGACATGGTGATCAAAACAAAGGAACAACAATTCCCTTGTCACAAAGTAATTTTAGCCGCGGATTCCGAATATTTTCTGGCAATGTTTCAATCGGACATGAAAGAAAAACGTACGAGCGTCGTCGAGTGGACTGATGTATTTGAAGCCAGCGTGGTCAAAGATCTATTGCACTTTATCTACACTGGGCAAACACCACCCCATATTAAGAAAAATAAATTTCAGCTACTCGAAGCCGCCCATCTTTGCCAGTTGCCCAAGTTGAAAGACATGTGTGTCAACAGAATTGGGCAAGATATTGATGTGGATAACGCTGGTCGTGTACTTAGTACCTCAGAGATTTACGAATTGGATGATTTGAAAAGAGTTGCGTTTAAGTTCATGGTTGTTAATCACGAAAAAGTATTCGAGACGGTCGCGTACCAAGAAATTGATGTCAATATCAAGTTGAGATTGCTAAACAGTGTTTTTGAAGTATTGAAATAACATTTAAAAATTATGTAGTGCTAGCATATTTTGCACTAAAACTATCGTAGAAACGTTAATACTAATTTTGTTATCTTCACAAAAAATATGTTCTTTAAACTTCAAACAATGAGGGTTTGAATGTGTGAAGTAAAAACATAACTAACTCTATCTTTGTACACACTTTCTTGATAAAATAAAAAGGAGAAGTTGATAAATAATTGAGTGAGTTTGTACTAATGTAGAAATAGCTTCACAAACTGATTAGTGTAAGCATAGGTGTAAGAAAGTAGCTTAAACCTCTGGTATCATCCTCTCATATATGCTTCATTGAGTAACGTCGTCTGCTTATACGTTGGCTTCACCCACAAACTTATATCGCGACTTTCATTAATTCATTCGAAAATGGCGCCAAAGGGTTGGGATCATAATAGTTCCTACATCGTACCATACCTAATAGGCGTACTGAAAATTTGTGTGAATAGCCCCTCGACGCGCTAAATTTAACTGTGCTAATGTGATTACCCGCAATCCTAACTTCTGTTGTAATTGTAATAGGGCGACACCAACGTGGGTGAGTAGCCCCACGATGCGCAGACTTTAACTGTGCTAAAACGATTACACGTAAGATACGACTAACCCTTAAGAAACATACAGGAAATCCGAGTGATTAGCCCCATTATGCGCTATCTTTAACTGTGCTGAAATGTTTACCCGTACAGAAAATAGATGCCATAATCCCTACTTAAAAAAACTAATTCACATTTTAATTGTAATATCCCGGGACACAAGCTAGTATATACTCTCTCTTGCTTTTAAAATTCATCTCGGGTTCTGGAGAAATACACGTAACTTCTGGGATCGTAATAAGCACCGCCTTAAGACCATTCTAAAAAGTACATCATTATATTCTTGCTTTTGCTTTTAAAATTCCCCTCGATTTCTTCGAATGTTGAAATAGGGGAGCGGGATTGAAAGCGTACTTCCTTTCCCATTCATTCTCCCTTCAAAGACGAACGATGAGGGTATTAGTTTCACCCGCCCTGTTGTTGTACTGGCAGAAGCCGATTAGGCTTTACACATGTGTGAAGCATAATCCACTTTTGGTTGTAATCGTACCCGTATGCCTTTGCCAGTGTAAAATTTTTCTTTCGTCATTAAAGGGAGAATGAATGGGAGAGGATTGTGGTGAGGTGATATTTTTCGTACGTGTATTTTTAAATTAATTGGATTAAAATAGTAAGTTTAAGCATTGCATTTAATTGTACAATTAAGGTTAAGCATTGTGAATTGTATTTAACGTTTTTCGATACATTTAAGCCGAGAGAGAGAGAGGCTTATGGCATTGCCTTAAATTAAATGAGAGGTCTCCTACTCCCTTTAAAATTTCTGTCACCCGTCGACAACAAGAATTACACGCTTTCAATCCCGCTCCCCTATTTCAACATTCGAAGAAATCGAGGAGAATTTTTAAAGCAAAAGCAAGTATATACTGATATTATTTTTAGAATGTTCTTAAGGCGATGTTTATTACGATCCCAAACACTACGTGTATTTCTGTAGAACTCGAGACGAATTTCAAAAGCGAAAGCTTGTGTCCCGGGAAATTACAATTAAAATATAAATAAATGTTTTTAAGTAAGGATTACGAGTAATATTTTTTTAGGGTAGGGCATCGAGGGGTTATTCACTCAGATTTTCTCTACGGGTAATCTTTTCAGCACAGTTAAAGATAGCGCATAGTGGGGCTAATCACTCCGATTTCCTGTATGTCTCTTAAGGGTTGGACTATGTTACGGGTAATCTTTTTAGCACAGTTAAGGTCTGCGCATCGTGGGGCTACCCACCACCGTTTTTAGTTTGTGTTGCTCTAATACAATTACAACAGAAGTTAGGATTGCACAGTTAAGGTAGCGCATCGAGGGGCTATTCACAGAAATTTTCTCTACCACTGTTAAGTACGGTACGATGTGGGTACTATTATGAGCCCAGCCCTTGGGCCATCTTGTTCAGTGCACCAGAACCCTTTTCTCTTTAATGTTTTCAAAGCTGGATTCCAGTTTTGAGAGCAGTACTCTTCTATGTTCATAGTTCGTTGAAAATACAACGGAGTACAGTACATCGTCGTGGACTCGAAATTTATCACTCGCAACGTTTATTTTTCTAAATTATTTTATTAAGGTTTCGTAAGCTAAAGGTAGGGTATCTATTCATTGCTATATACGTTTCAAAAAAGTAAAAACACGATAAGATAACGATTAGGTATATATCTCTTCTTGGTTTAGTCAAATTAGTTGACTTTGATAATGTTAAGGATTGATTAAACGAAGCAACGTGATAATATTAAAACATTTATTATTGATAAAAGATTACACGCGTGGTATTGATTCTACGTTGTCTTGTTGGTATCTCCGGCCGAACTACCGTCGTCGTTAACTTCACTCCACATGAAAGTTCGCTTATCACATATTTCCTTATCGGTTAAGTCTATTATGTCTATTATTAACCTATCGGTTAAGTCTATTATTAGTCTATTATTTAAGGTCTATTATGATCCCAACATCATTTCCCCCCCCCTTTTTTTTTTTTTTTCTTTATTATCTATAAACTAAATATCGCGCGCGGTTTATGTATGCGAGTTGAGCGTCTTGGTCCGGTATCTATATCGTGATGGATATGGGTTGTCGGCTCGCTTGGTTTTTGTGGATTTAGCGACGTTGCTGGCCCGTGACAGTTTGGAATAGTTTCTGTCCCACTAGCTGCATTTGCTGTTGTGTTTGGTTGAATGGTTCCGCCGATACGGTGTCCATGATCTAAATTGTATGTTATATGGGTCGTGGTGTCCTCATCAGAATCCATTCGATTGAGAGGTGATAGTGATGTAGTATGACTAGGCATAGGTGGACCCTCTTCCTCTTCAGATCGGATGGTTCCTTGAAAACGTAATTGATTTACGTGCCGGCGGATGGTCGCTCCAGAATTAGTTTTGATGGTGTACATAACGCGACCTTTCCGACCGATAATGTGACCGGTTATCCATTTTTCACCTTTACCAAAATTTCGGGCGTATACTTGTTGTCCTTCGTGTGCGTCGAAGTCGTGAATTTTAGTTTCTTCGCTCGCCTTGTTTTGGTCCGGGTGAAATAGGTCAAGAGATGTCAAAACGGGGCGATTGAACATTCTTTCGGCGGGAGACGGGCCGCCGTTGAGGGGTGTTCTCCTGTAGTTTGTCAGTATCCGGGAAATTCGCCATTCTAACGAACCGTCGTTGTATTTTAATAGGCCGTCCTTGAGAAGTTCCGTTCCGTAGGCTGATCCACCTGTCATTTTCTGCAGAGTCCGTTTGACGGTTTGGACGGATCGTTCGGCTTGGCCGTTGGATGCGGGGTGATAAGGTGCCGTTGTGACGTGAGTGACGCCGTTGTTCTTGGTAAATTCGCGAAACTCCTCGCTAGTGAAACACGGGGCGTTATCCGAAATTAATAGCGGAATTATTCCGAAACGTGACATATGTTGTCGTAAATGTCTGATGACTGTTGAAGAAGATGTCGAATTCGTAATGTCTACTTCTATCCATTTGGAGTAGGAGTCGACAGTGATCAGCAGATATCTGTTCTCTATGGATCCAGCAAAATCAACGTGCACCCTTCGCCTTGGAGCAGACTCTTGCGGCCAAGGGGAAAACTGTTTCGCTGGCATAGATGCGTGACTTCGGCATGTTTCGCACGTTTTTGATAGTTCCTCGAGTTCTGCGTCAATGCCCGGCCACCACACCTTTGATCGCGCTATTTCCTTCATGGATCGTGACCCTTGATGTGTACTGTGGAGGTCGGTTTTGACCAATTGACGGAGCGACGCGGGAACAATAACTCTGTTGCCTATCAGAAGTATGTTGTCTGCCGTAGATATGTTGAGCTCTCGACGATGATATTTCTTCAAGTCTTCGGACAAAGACGCGGACTTCTTGGGCCAGCCTTCTCTGGTGTATTTGGCGACTGTCTGGAGCAGCGGGTCGTTCATGGTTGCTTCTCGCATGGCGTGTGCGTCAATTGGGCCTTTGTCTCCGGCGCGGATCAAAAATACCAGCTCAGTCGGTAGTGGTGGTTCGGTGTCAGGCGTTGGAAGCGGTAACCGGCTCAAGGCGTCCGCGTTTCCATGTAAACAGCCCTTTTTGTACATGATCTTGTAATCATACGCCGACAAAATTAACGCCCATCTTTGTAAACGCGCTGCAGCCATTGGTGGAATTGGTTTATTTTCCGAAAAAATTGTGGTGAGTGGTTTATGGTCCGTAAAGAGTGTGAACTGCTTGGCCAACAGATAGTCGCGGAAACGCGTGACGCCGAAGATGATGGATAATGCCTCACGTTCTATCTGTGGATAGTTCTTTTCTGCGGAGTTCAATGTGCGAGAAGCAAACGCAATTGGTCTTTCGATGCCATCGATTATGTGAGAGATAACTGCACCCAGGCCGACGGGCGATGCATCGCATGCCAAGATGATTTCTTTCGTTGGGTCAAACAAAATTACTACGTCGGATGACTGAATTACGCGTTTTGCGACTTCAAAGGTGTTTTGTTCTTTGAGGGACCATTTCCATTCGGTGTCTTTATTCAGTAGTTCGTACAATGGTGAAAGTAACGTGGCGGAATCCGGAATGAAGCGAGAGTAATAGTTTATGAGGCCGAGAAATGACCTTAACTCTTCTAACGTTCTAGCAGAAGAAAATAGGGGAAGTGGGTAGCTTGGGCAACTTCGCGAGGCGTCCCGTTTACGGATTTTTCGCGCCATTTCCCTCCCCGTGGGGGTGAAGAGAGATAGGATTTTTACGCGCATTAACACACGAGTGACGTGATTCTGTGGACAGTACGGTCCTACGCCTTCCAACTGACTAGAGGCGTCTGCTAGAGGCAGTGAGGCACTCAGGCAGAATGGCAGAGGCTGGAATCGAGTGGTAAGTACTAAATTCATAACTTATTTTAAAATATGTCTTTATTTTTAAATACAATGGTATTTCTAAGTTCCAGGGAAAAAAATAACTTGTCCGAAGTTTTAAACTGTGATAGGGAAGAGTTCAAAGTAATAAAGTTGTATCCAAGTTGTTGTAGTTTGATTTTTAACATTGGGATTGGTTTTGGGTAGATCTTACTTTTCCTTTCAACACAGCCTGAGTTTTCTTATCGGTAGTTTCCTTGTACGTTAAATCACACTGCGTACTCTTAACGACATTCATTTTATTAAATAACCGAATTTTCGTCCTTAATTAAACCAATATCCGCATTAACCCGTTGCCTGACGTAACCCTAACTCAAACTGAAGCACAGCAGAAATATAAGCAGACTACACAAGTTAGTTCCACAGTTCGCTACATGGTGGCGTTCGCAATGAAATCTGGTACTATTTTATGCTTCGCGCCGATTGGCCGGATTCAAATTTTAAGGGTGGTAGGGGAATCGACCATTGTAAGTGAGAATCACTGGACGACTTGTATGGCTCAAGGCTACGGCTACCCACTTCCCCTATTTTCTTCTGCCCGTATTGACATGTGTAACGCCTACAACCAACTGGAACTGGACGACACATCAAAAAACTATGTTGTTATTAAAACGACAAAGGGTCTTTATCGTTACAATCGCCTTCCCTTCGGCGTGTCCTCTTCGTCGGCGATATTCCAAAGACATATGGAAACATTATTACAAGACCACACTTCAACCCATCCCTTCCAAGACGACGTGGTTGTCGGTGGTGTGAACGACCTTGACCTGTTAGAAAAATTGGGAAGAATTTTTCAAACTTTTAAAGACGCCGGGCTCAAGTTGAACCGAGAAAAATGCCAGTTTATGAAATCATCAATAAATTTTCTCGGCTATCGCTTGGACGCCGACGGATTGCACCCGCAAGAGGAAAAACTTAATGCCATCAAGAATGCACCTGCACCTAGAACCAGAAGAAAATAGGGGAAGTGGGTAGCCGTAGCCTTGAGCCATACAAGTCGTCCAGTGATTCTCACTTACAATGGTCGATTCCCCTACCACCCTTAAAATTTGAATCCGGCCAATCGGCGCGAAGCATAAAATAGTACCAGATTTCATTGCGAACGCCACCATGTAGCGAACTGTGGAACTAACTTGTGTAGTCTGCTTATATTTCTGCTGTGCTTCAGTTTGAGTTAGGGTTACGTCAGGCAACGGGTTAATGCGGATATTGGTTTAATTAAGGACGAAAATTCGGTTATTTAATAAAATGAATGTCGTTAAGAGTACGCAGTGTGATTTAACGTACAAGGAAACTACCGATAAGAAAACTCAGGCTGTGTTGAAAGGAAAAGTAAGATCTACCCAAAACCAATCCCAATGTTAAAAATCAAACTACAACAACTTGGATACAACTTTATTACTTTGAACTCTTCCCTATCACAGTTTAAAACTTCGGACAAGTTATTTTTTTCCCTGGAACTTAGAAATACCATTGTATTTAAAAATAAAGACATATTTTAAAATAAGTTATGAATTTAGTACTTACCACTCGATTCCAGCCTCTGCCATTCTGCCTGAGTGCCTCACTGCCTCTAGCAGACGCCTCTAGTCAGTTGGAAGGCGTAGGACCGTACTGTCCACAGAATCACGTCACTCGTGTGTTAATGCGCGTAAAAATCCTATCTCTCTTCACCCCCACGGGGAGGGAAATGGCGCGAAAAATCCGTAAACGGGACGCCTCGCGAAGTTGCCCAAGCTACCCACTTCCCCTATTTTCTTCTGATACGGGCGAATACCTTACTGCCAGCCAGCTTCGCAAATATATCGTCCACCCTGGGCAGAGGATATGTTTCAGTGTCTATGATTTTGTTGATGGTGACTTTGAAGTCACCGCATATTCGTACACTCTTGTTTTTCTTTCGTAATGGAACGATAGGAGTGGCAAAATTAGCAAATGGAATTGGGGTTATGATGCCTTCGTTCTCTAGGCGTCGCAGTTCTTCTTCAACGTCGGCCTTCAGGTGATAGGGTACCGATCGGGGCTTATAGAAACGAGGGGTGGTTGCGTCCTTGCGTGTATGTAATTTTACTTTGACGTTCTTCAAACAACCCATGCCCGGTGAGAATATCTCTTCGTGTTTCGCAAGTAACTCCTCCAAGTTTTCCTGACAGGCTGATACGTTGTTTACCCAATTTTCTGGCTTCGGTAGTATCCCGAGATCTGTGTAAATCCAATTGCGGCCCACTATGTTGGGTTTGTTTCCGCCAGCTACGACCAATGGCAGCTGCAAGGTTTTTCCATGCCAGGTGACGTCGACCATTATTTGGCCTCTTATGTCCAGAGGATGTCCCGTGTATCCAGTCAGGTGCTCAGGTCCAGGTGCTAATGGTCCGTTGTAGTTCAGTGTGTTTGACAAGACGGCTTGAGACACAATGGTGTATCCAGAACCGGTGTCGAGTTGGAAGGATAGTGGTGTGTTGTTGATTAAACAGGTTATTCTCACCGCTGGGGGTGGTTTGTCCTGAGTGCTATTCCAGAAGATGATGTCGTTGGTGTTGTGCGGCAAGGAGGCGAGGCTGCTTTTCACAGTGTTGACTGCTTCCTGCTGATCCTGTATCATGAACGTATCGTATTCCGGCATGTGCTCATGGGCGGTAGGGACGGTAGTTTCGAGATGATTTGATGACTTGACGTTGTGGATCCTGTTGATATGATCCGAGTCGTTTGGGTCCGTTATTAGGTTGGAACGGTATGGATACAGGTGTCGATCGGAGCGGCTTCTGGCATCTAGCTGATTGTATTTACATAATGTTTTTCGACAGGCCTTCGAAAGATGTCCGATGGTGTTGCAACTTCGACAAGTATATGCTTTATAAGGGCATTCCCATTCTGGGTGTTCTCTACTGTTACACCGAATACAAGGTTGATTTGACGTTCGTATGGGTCTTTCGTTATATGCACGTGGCCTTTGCGCCCCCGATGGAGGTTGGGTAGACTTCGTGTGTTGGTGCTGGAGGTATGGTGTGATCCGATTAATAGTAGAGTCGTCCGGATGACCTTTGATGGTCCGGATGTCGTTGTTTATGGTTTCCATGGCAAGCGCTTTGGATACGGCTTTTTCTAGCGTGATGTTCTCGATGTCCAACATTTGTTTTTGGGTGTGTTCGTCGTTGATACCACAGACCAGACGGTCGCGCAGCATGCGGTTGAGCGTTGTGCCAAAATTGCAGTGTTCGGATAACTTTCGTAATGGTGCGACGTATTCGGAGACAGATTCGCCAGATTTTCGGTCGCGCTTGTAAAATTTACAGCTTTCGACGATTTCGGTCGGGGTTGGTTCGAAGTATGTTGCTAAAATGTCGACGAGCTCCGTGTAGGACTTGGTGTTCGGTTTCTCCGGGGCGATGATGATACGTAGCAGCGTATACGTGGGTGTGCCTATGGCGGTGAGTAGTATGGCGCGTTTCTGGTCCAGAATTTCAGTGTTGTATTCAGCGTTCGCTGCCGTGTCTGGTTTGGTTTTTACGCCGTTGGCCAGGAAGAATAGTTCGAGGCGTTCGGAGTAGATTGTCCATTGGTCCGCGTCCGGGTTGAAAGTTGGAAATTGTCCATGAACGGTTTGTGACTTGGCCATTGTTACGATACTTTGCGGTGTGGTTGTTAACTGGTGTCTGACGCAGGGTCGTGATGCGAAAAATAGTGATGCGAGTTCGTTTCGTACGTCCGTCGCCAATGTTAAGGATTGATTAAACGAAGCAACGTGATAATATTAAAACATTTATTATTGATAAAAGATTACACGCGTGGTATTGATTCTACGTTGTCATGTTGGTATCTCCGGCCGAACTATACCGTCGTCGTTAACTTCACTCCACATGAAAGTTCGCTTATCACATATTTCCTTATCGGTTAAGTCTATTATGTCTATTATTAACCTATCGGTTAAGTCTATTATTAGTCTATTATTTAAGGTCTATTATGATCCCAACAGATAACGAGCAGAATATTTAACATTCAACGGGTTTTAAAAAGTAGAGCAGTCATTCGAATTTGCTCCCTGTAATTACATACGCTAGTCTTATATGCTTCTAAAATACTTTTATTTGTTATTATGATATTATTTGGTTTTTAAGAAAAAAATATGTCGGTGGAACTAAAAACAGCTGAAAGTGTTTTCAAGATACCTAAGCAAACGTTTCGAAAGACATTCTATACAAGTACGGTAAATAAATGGATCGAAAAGATTAAAGTGTATGATCAACAAGGCGAAGAAGATCACCCCTGGGAAATTACTAGTTGGACAAGAGGGTTTGATGGTCACTATTTCTTGAATTTGAGTGGAAATATTAAATACGAAATATTAAATACGAAAGACGTTTTTGCGAAGTAAAAGTCTACAACTGCAAAGAAAGGTTAACGATCTACAAGGGATTCCTTTCAGAACCAAATTTCGAAAGCTTCAATTTCACCAATGTATCCTTCGTTGGTCTCCAACATCAAAATGTCGACATCTCCTTCACCATTGGTCCGTGCGACGAAAATAAACGCAAACCAGTGGAGCCACTAAAGGCGATGCTGAAAAATGCAATCCTAACAGACATGGTGATCAAAACAAGGGAACAAGAATTCCCGTGCCACAAAGTAATTTTAGCCGCGGAATCCGAATATTTCCGGGCAATGTTTCAATCGGACATGAGAGAAAAACGGACGAGCGTCGTCGAGTGGACTGATGTGTTTGAAGCCAGCGTGGTCAACAATCTATTGCACTTTATCTACACCGGACAAACACCACCCGATATTAAGGAAAATAAATTCAGATTACTGGAAGCCGCCCATCTTTGTCAATTATGTGTTGAAAGACATGTGTGTCAACAGAATTAAGCAAGATATTGATGTGTACAACGCTGGTCATATACTTGAAATCTCGGAGATTTTCGAATTGGTTGAATTGAAATCAGATGCAATTACGTTTGTGGCTGCCAATTACCAACAGGTATTGGAGACGGCCACCTACCAAAGAATTGACGACAAGATAAAGTCGCAATTGCTTACGAGTGTTTTTAAAGTATTTGGACAAAAATAAACAATAATAGTGCCATAATACATACTATATATCGCGGTTTCATGTCTGTAAAAAAATTCTAAAACGTGGAATTCCAAACATTTCTTTGTATGTAGTATTAAAATTATGCATTATTAATTAAAAATGCCTTTTACTATTTTTTTGCTTCGAAACACAATAAGCTGACTGCTGAGAAATAAGTGTTTATCTTTGTTTTACGATAACATCTCACCTCTCTCCTCCCAGATCAGAATTTCCCTAAATAAGTATTGCCATAAGTTTATAAGATATGTTCCATAAGTATGACACATCCTATGCTTCGTAATGCTAAAGACTTACTGAGAGGTAGTTCTAGAACGACGCGAGAATTGACTACACGCGGTTTTGCTGTCCATCACCCTAACTAGTCTGTACTAAGCGGCCATTGACAGCGCCTCACCAGTTACGACAAGCACTCAGTAACTTAGGGAACATACCTTATGAACTTATGTTAACAGCAATGTCACCTCTCAAAACATGCGAGCTTAACGAAATTTATGTTCGCGCTTACGCAGGAAACGGTTCAGAACTGGTTTCCCAAGTCGTTTTCTACGAGTTTAATGCGATTTCAATAGTGTCGGTTAAACACTTTAAGACACTACTTTAGTGCTGTCTGCTTTCAACAATATAATGATTTTCTTACCCAGGTGGAAGCTTGGAGATAGACAAAGGGGATGGCGAAAACATCATTCTGGTAAAAGATTTACACAAGCATAGGCAAGTAATGCTTTTAATTCGAATTTCAATCTATATCTATATAAATAAAAGTCCTGACTGACTGACTGACTAACTGATAATCAACGCCCAGCCCAAACCGCTTGCCCTAGAAGGCTGAAAATTTGCAGGAACGTTACTCATAAGTAGTAGGCGCGTACTAAGAAAGATTTTTCCAATCCGCCGCCATCTTAAAAAATGGCGCCCAGAAATGTAAAAAATATTCCCTATGCAATTAAGTACACGCGTTTCAATCGATTTCACAAATATTTAGTGCACTGGTTTGCTTTAACCTTCAGACGGGCTGAATGGTCTTTCGGGTTCGATTTTTCGCCATCTTTTAAAATGGCGCCCAGAAATGTAAGAAAATATTCTCTGTACAATAAATTCCGCGCGATTCAACCGATTTCGCAAATATTTAGTACAATGGTTTCCTTTAACCTATAGACGGGCTGAATGGTATTTTGGGTTCGATTTGTTGCCATCTTTTTAAATGGCGGCCAAAAACTTAAAAACCCTTCTTTATGGAATAATGTCCGCGTGAAAAGTAATAAAAAATATCCCGACGGGCTGACGGACTGTGCCGAGTGCCTTCGCTCCTAGGGTGCTACAAAAATATTAGTCATCAGTAAAATCTACACATTCTTTATATCATTTTAAATGGAAGTTCTTATTACACGCGGGCGACTCCGCGGGTAACGGCTAGTGTTATATATATATATTCAATACACTTTTGAACATGTTCTCCTCTCTAATCTTATCGCTTCCGAGTTCCGACCTAAGAAGGGGAAACAATTTTCACCCCCTTGTGTACAGTCATAGTATAAAGGTTTTCTCTTAGTAAACTCGTGGCATTACTTTCTGTGTTTATAGTTAATTAGAATCACTGTAATTTAATAAACATTGCCATTTACTAAATATTTAGAATTTCATGGTTACGTTTAATTAACCAAGATATTTTATTTGGGTTTAATTAAGCGGAAAAGCTGTTTTTCTATTCCATATACTATTACTAGTGGAAAAATAAAGGTAAAAACACGATAAGATAACGTTTATTCATATTTGTCGACGTTGATACTGTATAGTCGCGTCAGATGCAATTTCACATTGAACTTCAACGGTTTGTAAAAAGTGCAGTAGTTTGCTGTAAATAATTACGCTCGCATTCTATTGTTCAGAAAATTTTATTGTAAATCTGCTTGTCTTAAGTTTTAAGACTAAGTTATGTCTGTGGAAGTAAATGCAGCTGAAAGAGTTTTCAAGATACGAAAACGAACGTTTCGGGATAAGAAAAGACGTGTGGATAGTACATGGGTCGTGAAGATTAAAGCGTATGATGAACAAGGAGAAGAAGATCACATCTGGGAAATTACTTGTTCGGCAGAAAAGGATATTAACAAATGTCATTTGCGTTTGAGAGGCGGTAATAAAAATACAAATATTAAGTACGAAATATGTTTTTGCAAATTTAACGTTTACACTAACGACAACCGGAAGTTAACGATCCGCAAGGAAACAACAAGAAAACCAAATTTCGGAGATTTCGACTTTACCGACGTATACTGTCTTGGTTCTGAATATTATTACCAGAAATATATCGATATCTCAGTCACCATTGCTTCGAGCGGAGAAAATAAACCACACAAGGATATGCTGGACCATGCTATCCTAACAGACATGGTGATAAAAACTAAAGAACAAAAATTTCCTTGCCACAAAGTAATCTTGGCAGCAGAATCCGAATATTTCCGGGCTATGTTTCAATCCGACATGAAAGAAAAACGGACGAGCGTCGTCGAGTGGACTGATGTATTTGAAGCAAGCGTGGTCAAGGATTTATTGCACTTTATCTACACTGGACAAACACCACCCGATATTAGGGAAAATAAATTCAAATTACTGGAAACCGCCCATCTTTGTCAATTACCAATGTTGAAAGACATGTGCGTCAACAGAATTGAGGAAGATATTGATGTGGCCAACGCTGGTCGTGTACTTGAAACCTCGGAGATTTACGAATTGGATGATTTGAAGACTGTTGCTTTGAAGTTCGTGGCTGCTAATAATCAAGTATTAGAGACGGCCGCTTACCAAGAAATTGATGTCAATATCAAGTTGAGAATTCTAAGCAGTTTTTTTAAAGTATTTCAACAACATTTAACGAATATATTAAGCTAGTATACTATTCACTAAGACTATGCAGTGTCTTTGTTATTTAGTTTCTTATCTTAGACATTATCAAAGGCGGAGTAGGAAATCCATGGGTACTTTTATATTGTTATTTCTTACTTATGGTTTCTTTTTTACCTTAATTAGATAGGCAATTGATTAGAAATTTATATTTGTAATTAGTTAGTTAGAAAAATAAATGCCTAATTTCTAATTGAATTAATTAGTTTCTATGCCTAATTTCTAATTGAATTAATTAGTTTCTATGCCTAATTTCTAATTGAATTAATAAGTTTCTATGCCTAATTTCTAATTGAATTAATTAGTTTCTATGCCTAATTTCTAATTGAATTAATTAGTTTCTATGCCTAATTTCAAATTGAATTAATTAGTTTCTATGCCTAATTTCTAATTGAATTAATTAGTTTCTATGCCTAATTTCTAATTGAATTAATAAGTTTCTATGCCTAATTTCTAATTGAATTAATTAGTTTCTATGCCTAATTTCTAATTGAATTAATTAGTTTCTATGCCTAATTTCAAATTGAATTAATTAGTTTCTATGCCTAATTTCTAATTGAATTAATTAATTGGATCATAAATATTCATCTATTTTTTAATTCTAATTCAATTGGTTTCCAGCTAATTAGCACAGCTCTGCAAATGAGTCTGGTTTTATGCTTAAAATATCGAAGTGGTCTAATCTGCGACATCATTCAATCCAAATTTGACATTTTTGCATTTTTTTCCAATTTATGGCTTGGTTTTTTAAACGGTATAAACTATAATTCCTTGCCATTAAAATACGATTTATGCCGAGAATCGTGCCTTTTTACTAACTTAACTGAATGGAATCACAATCCATTTAAATATTTAACAATTTAACATTTAAAAATCCAAGGCTTATGTCTTCCTACGAACGAGTGAAGGCGGCCATCTTTGTTGTATACATAGGGATAGGCTCCTTTTTTTGCCAGTGAAAACCGAGGAGGGGTTAAAAATGTGCCCCTTTTATGAAAAAAAAATAGTGTTTTCGTTTCCTAAGCGCCTTTACAGTATAATAGAGGGGAAGGAAGATACCTCTCCCTGTAAATAGAAGCGGTGAGCTCACGGATAGAAGCTCCGTGGCAGAAACAGAGAACCCCTCAAGACCAGTCCAGACTTGCCCCGGCGTGGATTCGAAAAGCGCCACGGCCGCTCCATTATTAACCGTTTTTCAGTTCGCTAGAACACTTTTCTCTTTATTGTTTTCAAAGCTAAATTCCAGAGTTTAGAGCAGTATTTTTCTGAGTTAATAGTTGAAAACACTACGGAGTACAGTACATCGCCGTGGACTCGAAATTTATCATTGACAACGTTTATTAATTTATCCAATATTTTTATTAAGGCTTTTTAAAGCTAAAGGTAGGGTTTCCTTGCTATATACGTTGGATAAAGTAAAACATGAGAAGATAAGGCTTAGTCGGTTGACTTTTATAACGAGCGAATTTAACCATGAACGGCTTCTAAAAAGTAGAGCACTTATTTTAATTTGCTCTCCGTAAATAAATACGCTCGTCGTGTATGCTTCAGAAAATATTTTTATTTGTTATTATAATATTATTTAGGCTTTAAGAAAAAAATATGTCCGTGGAAATAAAAACAGTTGAAAGAGTTTTCAAGATACCTAAGCAAACGTGGTAGGATTGCACTTTACGTGACCCACCCAACTAACAATGGTTTCTAGTTAATTCGACCCTGAGGAGTCCGAAAAAAATAGTTAAAAAATTATTTGGCCGCCGCAAGTTGGTTAAAAAAATTTTTGAAAATTTTAAAATCCATGCACTTACCGCCATTGAAGCCGCTATCCCCTTAACGCATTCTGCACTCAATCTTGCAAAATAAGCCGAGGGGGACTGTGAAAAATTGACGTACTCGCGCCGGAAACATTGACGTACTCGCGCCGGAGATATAGCTATGGAATTTTTTAAGCTTACTGAAACTGTTCATTTCTGATAAAAGGACGGAAATATAATGCGAGAAAAACTGCTGTTTTGGAAAAATCGTTGAATTTTTGGGGAATTCGATAAATGATAACGGTAAATTTTGGTAAATGCCGTCAAATTATTCTTGAATTTGATAAATCTGAAGGACAATATTTTGGAAAAGGTGTCAAATTATTCGGGAATTTGATAAATGTGAAGGACGATATCATGGAAAAAGGTGTCAAATTAATCTGAATTTGATAAATCTGGAGGACGTTATTTTGGAAAAGGTGTCAAATTATTTGGGTGTTTGATAAATGTGAAGGATGATATTTTGGAAAAGGTGTCAAATTATTTGGGAATTTTATAAATGTGAATGACGATATTTTGGAAAAGGTATCAAATTATTTGGGAATTTGATAAATGTGAAGGACGATATCATGGAAAAAGGTGTCAAATTAATCTGAATTTGATAAATCTGGAGGACGTTATTTTGGAAAAGGTGTCAAATTATTTGGGTGTTTGATAAATGTGAAGGATGATATTTTGGAAAAGGTGTCAAATTATTTGGGAATTTGACAAATGTGAAGGACGATATTTTGGAAAAGGTATCAAATTATTTGGGAATTTGATAAATGTGAAGGACGATATCATGGAAAAAGGTGTCAAATTAATCTGAATTTGATAAATCTGGAGGACGTTATTTTGGAAAAGGTGTCAAATTATTTGGGTGTTTGATAAATGTGAAGGATGATATTTTGGAAAAGGTGTCAAATTATTTGGGAATTTGATAAATGTGAATGACGATATTTTAGAAAAGGTATCAAATTATTTGGGAATTTGATAAATGTGAATGACGATATTTTGGAAAAGGTGTCAAATTATTTGGGAATTTGATAAATGTGAATGACGATATTTTGGAAAAGGTGTCAAATTATTTGGGAATTTGACAAATGTAAGGGACGATATTTTGGAAAATGTGCCAAATTATTCGGGAATTTGATAAATCTGGAGGACGTTATTTTGGAAAAGGTGTCAAATTATTTGGGTGTTTGATAAATGTGAAGGATGATATTTTGGAAAAGGTGTCAAATTATTTGGGAATTTGATAAATGTGAATGACGATATTTTAGAAAAGGTATCAAATTATTTGGGAATTTGATAAATGTGAATGACGATATTTTAGAAAAGGTATCAAATTATTTGGGAATTTGATAAATGTGAATGACGATATTTTGGAAAAGGTGTCAAATTATTTGGGAATTTGATAAATGTGAATGACGATATTTTGGAAAAGGTGTCAAATTATTTGGGAATTTGACAAATGTAAGGGACGATATTTTGGAAAATGTGCCAAATTATTCGGGAATTTGATAAATCTGGAGGACGTTATTTTGGAAAAGGTGTCAAATTATTTGGGTGTTTGATAAATGTGAAGGATGATATTTTGGAAAAGGTGTCAAATTATTTGGGAATTTGATAAATGTGAATGACGATATTTTAGAAAAGGTATCAAATTATTTGGGAATTTGATAAATGTGAATGACGATATTTTAGAAAAGGTATCAAATTATTTGGGAATTTGATAAATGTGAATGACGATATTTTGGAAAAGGTGTCAAATTATTTGGGAATTTGATAAATGTGAATGACGATATTTTGGAAAAGGTGTCAAATTATTTGGGAATTTGACAAATGTGAAGGACGATACTTTGGAAAAGGCATCAAATTATTCCCGAATTTGGTAAATGTAAAGGACGATATTTTGGAAAAGGTGTTTACATTTATCAAATTGCCGAAAAATAGGCACTCTTTCCAAAATATAGTTGCAATGACTTCCAAAATATTGATGTTGACGTTTGATAATTGACCAATAGTTTGTCGCCTTTTCCAAAATATTGCTGAAATACCTAGACGCCTTTTCCAAAATATTGAAATAAATTGACGCCTTTTCCAAAATATAGTTGAAATAAATTGACGCCTTTTCCGAAATATAGTTGAAATAAATTGACGCCTTTTCCAAAATATAGTTGAAATAAATTGACGCCTTTTCCAAAATATAGTTGAAATAAATTGACGCCTTTTCCGAAATATAGTTGAAATAAGTTGACGCCTTTTCCGAAATATAGTTGAAATAAATTGACCAAAATATAGTTGAAATAAATTGACCAAAATATAGTTGAAATAAATTGACCAAAATATAGTTGAAATAAATTGACGCCTTTTCCAAAATATAGTTGAAATAAATTGACGCCTTTTAAAAATATAGTTGAAATAAATTGACGCCTTTTCCAAAATATAGTTGAAATAAATTGACGCCTTTTCCAAAATATAGTTGAAATAAATTGACGCCTTTTCCAAAATATAGTTGAAATAAATTGACGCCTTTTCCAAAATATAGTTGAAATAAATTGACGCCTTTTCCAAAATATAGTTGAAATAAATTGACGCCTTTTCCAAAATATAGTTGAAATAAATTGACGCCTTTTACAAAATATAGTTGAAATAAATTGACGCCTTTACAAAATATAGTTGAAATAAATTGACGCCTTTTCCAAAATAAAGTTGAAATAAATTTACCCCTCATATATATTGATGTTGACATTTGCTAACTGCCCAATAAATTGACGCCTTTTCCAAAATATTGATGTTGACATTTGGTTCTTTCTCAATAATTTGTCGCCTTTCCCAAAATATAGTTGCAAAAAAACTAGATTCCTTTTCTGAAATATTGACGTTGACATTTGCCAATTTCCCTATATTTTGACACCTTTTCTCTACGCCTTTTATTTCAATTTTTTTTTACAAAAAATCATATTTACCAAGGATTTGACACATTTTCCCAAAAATAATGTTGAGTGAATTAAAAAAAATCCCGAATAATTTGACGGGTTTTTTCAAAATTTACCGTTATCAATTATTGAATTCCCAAAAAATTCAACGATTTTCCCAAAACATTTCAGTTTTTCTCGCATTTATATTTCCCTCCTTTTATCAGAAATAAATGTTTCCGTAAGCTTAAAAAAATCCATAGCTATAAAACTCCGGCGCGAGTCCGGCAATTTTTCACAGACCTCCTCGGCTTATTTTGCAAAATTGAGTGCAGAATGCGTTAAGCGGATAGCGGCTTCAATGGCGGTAAGTGCATGGATTTTAAAATTTTCAAAAATTTTTTTGACCAACTTGCGGCGGCCAAATAATTTTTTAACTATTTTTTTCGGACTCCTCATGGTCCAATTAACTAGAAACCATTGTTAGTTGGGTGGGTCACGTAAAGTGCAATCCTACCGCAAACGTTTCGAAAGACATTCTATACAAGCTCGGAAAGAAAATGGATCGAAAAGATTAAAGTGTATGATCAACAAGGCAAAGAAGATCACCCCTGGGAATTTACTTGTTCGACAAGAGAGTATGGTGGTTATAATAACTTGAATTTCAGTGGTCGTAATCAATGTGAAAATATTAAATACGAAAGATGTTTTTGCAAATTAAACGTCTACAACAACAAAGAGAAATCAACGATCTACAAGGGATTCCTTTCACGACCAAATTTCGAAAGATTCGACTTCTACAATGTATACTTCCTTGGTAATTACCACCATCAAACTATCGAAATGTCCTTCACCATTGCTTCGTGCGACGAAAATAAACGCAAACCAATTGAACCACAAAAGGCGATGCTGGACCAAGCAATCTTAACAGACATGGTGATCAAAACAAGGGTACAAGAATTCCCTTGCCACAAAGTAATCATAGCCGCTGAGTCTGAATATTTCCGGGCGATGTTTCAATCGGACATGAAAGAACAACGTACGAGCGTCGTCGAGTGGACTGATGTGTTTGAAGCCAGCGTGGTCAAAGATCTATTGCACTTTATCTACACCGGACAAACACCACCCGATATTAGGGAAAATAAATTTAAGTTACTGGAAGCCGCCCATCTTTGTCAAGTATCCAAGTTGAAAAACATGTGTGTTAATAGAATTAAGGAAGATATTAATGTGGATAACGCTGGTCGAGTACTTAGTACCTCAGAGATTTACGAATTGGATGATTTGAAAACAGTTGCGTTTAAGTTCATGGTTGTTAATCACGAAAAAGTATTCGAGACGGTCGGCTACCAAGAAATTGATGTCAATATCAAGTCGAGATTGCTAAACAGTGTTTTTGAGGTATTGAAATAACATTTAAAAATTATGGAGTGCTAGTATATTTTGTACTAAAACTATCGCAGAAACGAATTGATACTAATTTTCTTATCTTCACAAAAAATGTTCTATCTATATCTTTGTACAAACTTTCTTGATAAAATAAAAAGAAGTTGAGAATTAATTGAGTGAATTTGTACTAATGTAGAAATAGCGTCAAAAACTGATTAGTGTAAGCAAAGATGTAAGAAAGTAGCTTAAACCTCTGGTATCATCCTCTCTTGCCTGATCGAGTAACGTCGTCTGACGGTGTTTTTAGAATGGTCTTAAGGCGGTGTTTATTACGAAGCCAAAAGTTACATGTATATCTCTAGAACTTAAAAATTTTAAAAAGAAAAAGAAGGTATATTCTACCTTGTATTCCGGGAAATTACAGTTGAAATATAAGTAAATTTATTGAAGTAAGGATTACGGGTAATAATTTTTTAGGGTAGGGCATCGAGGGGCTATTCACTCAGATTTTCTGTACGGGTAATCATTTCAGCACAGTTAAAGATAGCGCATAGTGGGGCTAATCACTCAGATTTCCTGTATGTTACGGGTAATCGTTTTAGCACAGTTGAAGTCTGCGCATCGTGGGGCTAATCACCACCGTTTTCAGTTTGTGTCGCTCTAATACAATTACAACAGAAGTAAGGATTGCGGGTAATCATATTAGCACAGTTAAAAGTAGCGCATCGAGGGGCTATTCGCAGAAATTTTCAGTACGACTGTTAAGTATGGTACGATGTGGGTACTATTATGAGCCAAGCCCTTGGGCCATCTTGTTCAGTGCGCCAGAACCATTTTCTCTTTAATGTTTTCAAAGCTAGATTCCAAAGTTTAGAGCAGTACTTTTCTGTGTTCATAGTTCGTTGAGTACAGTACATTGGCAACGTTTATTTTTTTAATATAATTTATTAAGGTCTCTTAAGCTAAAGCTAGGGTTTCTATTCATTGCTATATACGTTTCAAAAAAGTAAAACACGATAAGATAACGATTAGGTATATCTCTTCTTTGTTTAGTCAAATCAGTTGACTTTGATAACGAGCCGTACTGTTGCGTATGAGAAAATTTATCATTCAACGGGTTTTAAAAAGTAGAGCAGTCATTCGAATTTGCTAGCTGTCGTGTATGATTCATAAGAAAAAAATATGTCCGTGGAACTAAAAACAGCTGAAAGAGTTTTCAAGATACGTAAGCAAACGTTTCAAAAGACATTCTACACAAGCTCGGAAAAAAAATGGATCGAAAAGATTAAAGCGTATGATCAACAAGGCGAGGAAGATCACCCCTGGGATATTACATGTTCGACTAGTCAGTTTGGTGGTTATCATTTTTTGAATTTGAGTGGTCGTAATCAATATGGAAATATTAAATACGAAAGATGTTTTTGCAAACTAAACGTCTACAACAACAACAAAGAGAAATTTACGATCTACAAAGGATTCCTTTCAGGACCAAATTTCCAAAGCTTTCACTCCGACTTAGTTTACTATGTTGGTCTCAGCCATCGAAGTATCGACATGTCCTTCACCATTGCTTCGTGCGACGAAAATAAACACAAACCAATTGAACCACAAAAGGCGATGCTGGACAATGCAATCCTAACAGACATGGTGATAAAAACCAAAGAACAAGAATTCCCTTGCCACAAAGTAATCCTAGCCGCGGAGTCTGAATATTTCCGGGCGATGTTTCAATCGGACATGAAAGAACAACGCACGAGCGTCGTCGAGTGGACTGATGTGTTTGAAGCCAGCGTGGTCAAAGATCTACTGCACTTTATCTACACCGGACTAAAACCACCCGATATTAAAGAAAAGAAATTCAAATTACTGGAAGCCGCCCATCTTTGTCAATTGTCCAAGTTGAAAGACATGTGTGCCAAGAGAATTGGGGAAGATATTGATGTGGACAACGCTGGTCGTGTACTTGAAACTGCAGAGATTTACGAATTGGATGACTTGAAAACAGTTGCCTTTAAGTTCATGGTTGTTAATCACGAAAACGTATTCGAGACGGTCGCCTACCAAGAAATTGATGTAAATATCAAGTCGAGATTGCTAAACAGTGTTTTTCGCTCGGTGTTTTTAAAGTATTGAAATAACATTTAAAAATTATGGAGTTCATGCTAGCATATTTTTGACGAATTGATACTAATCTTCTTATCTTCACAAAAAAAATGTTCTTAAAACTTCAAACATTCAGGGTTTGAATGTGTGAAGTATAAACATAACTGACTATATCTTTGTACAAACTATCTTGATAAAATAAAAAGGAGAAGTTAAAAATAATTGAGTGAGTTTATACTAATGTAGAAGTAGCGTCAAAAACTGACTAGTGTAAGCATAGGTGTAAGAAAGTAGTTTAAACCTCTGGTACCATCCTCTAATACATACTTCATTTAGTAACGTCGTCTGCTTATATGTTGGCTCCACCCACAAACTGATATCGCGACTTTCATTAATTCATTCGAAAATTTCGCCAGCGGTAGCATGCCCACCTTATAGAGAGCCTGTCTCGTGTGGACTGCAAACCCGCCTGTAGTTAATTCTCACATCGTTCTCGTTCTCGAACTAGCTCTAAGGTTGTGTCATGGTTATGGGACATATCTTATAAACTTATGCCGGGATAGGAATAAACCCAGTGAATTTTAAACAAGGGTGAAAGAATCTTTCAGATCAAATTTACGGCGTTGGAATGCGAAACGCGAGAAGCTCGCGTCAAAGTGTCTAATTCTTCAGAACCAATGGAATCAAGGCTAGAAACAATCAATTTTTATGCTAGGCAGTAATTCCACGTATCACGTTTGCAAGCGTTTGTTCAATTTTCTTAAACAAAGCGCGGAATTTTAAGCCATAGTCCTATGAGATATGAATAACATCAGAAGAAAGATAAGGGACTAGAAGTATCGAGGGAACCAAATTCTTCACTTGGCGAAAGTGAATATTCTTGATAACACACCAACGGTTGGCCCTCTGGTAGCGGTTTCTGAATTTTCCCTTCAAAAAGTGAGACGCTCGTGGCGGTAAACGGCCGAACTAAATTCAAGCACCCGCGTCCGTGTTCCGCGGCTTTAGGTTGAGGGGAAGGGGGTAGGAATTTTTTTACCTCTCCGAGTGACGTATGTCACGGAGAGGTTCTGTAACGATCGTGTGTGTCTGTCTGTGTGTCTGTGTGTGTGTCTGTTGTTACACCCACGTGACCGCGTTCGCAGTTTCCAAATCGGAGCAAACGTGTTCGCCATTTCCGAACTGCTTTCACAGTCACGGAAATGGCTACTCTATGGCGAGTTCTCACACCACCATCTTCTGGTCTTTGTCCATCCCACACGGACACCAGTCTGTACTTACAGGCTTCTAATCACCACCATCTTACGGCCTTCGTCCATCCCACATGGACACCAGTCTGTACACACTGGCTTCTAACACCACCATCTTCTGGTCTTCGTTTTTGTCCATCGCACATGGACACCAGTCTGTACTTACTGGCTTCTAACACCACCATCTTTTGGTCATTGTCCATCCCACATGGACACCAGTCTGTACACACTGGCTTCTAACACCACCATGTTCTGGTCTTTGTTTTTGTCCATACCACATGGACACCAGTCTGTACACCTGGCTTCTACACCACCATCTTCTGGTCTTTGTTTTTGTCCATCCCACATGGACACCAGTCTGCACACCTGGCTTCTACTCCATCGTCATCGTTTGGTTTAAGACATTCGCGGCGATCAGCTAGGGTTACGAGAAACGTCTAGCCTCCCTAGGGTGGGTTGTCCACGATAGGTTTTCGCAATTGCGGTTGTTCTTGCTTTTAACTGTAGTTCGACACCCTTATATACTACCTATTTGAATAAGGCGAAGCAACCGGCGTATGCTTCATTTCAAATGCCAATATTAGTCAAGTCTCTCAAGAATGTTTAATTGTTCTTTTTTAAAACGATGTAACGTTCAATAAGGCGAATAACTAGCGAAGAAAATATTAAATATTAATTATATTCATTTTAATATTTAAGATAATCTTGTTTCTCAATTCAAAATTAATACGGAAAGAGTTAAAAAGCAGTCTATGCTTTTGTCTGTGTGTGTCCGTCCGTTGTTACAGTAGTGCGCTGCGTTAGAAGTTCGTTTTGTTTTGATGTGTAAAGGAATCCTACAGAACCATAATATTCCCTTTATCCTTAATATAAAGTGAATATGTGGAAATACTTTTCGTAATTATGATGCATTTAGTACTTTTGTAGCTTTAAAGCTCTATTTCATTTTGATATTCCAAAATAGTTTTTTAATATTATTATTTAAAATGGATGTTTATATATAACCTAAGCTATACTACATCTGTTTATAGCATAATCCTTTCTAAAGTGAATTCAAGTACAATGCTACTATGTTGGTTATATGAACTTTGATTTGTCAATAGGCCTAGTGAACCAAAAAGTAAACGCTTGGGTTTGGATTTCGTTTCTGTAATGCAGAGACGTTAACGGTTCAGAGTGAGCCGAAAGTTAAGTACACTTTGGAAATCTGGGCCGCGTTCAGCAGAGCCCAGCGCTGTTAACAGTGTCCTACATAACGGGATTTTGTTTTTGAATTTTGACGTCACGGTGCTTAGCGCTGAGCTAGCGCGGTCCTCAAAGAAAATAGTCGGCTTTTTGGATAACGTGACGTAAAACGTGTAGTTCTCAGCTTGGCGAAAAAACCATGGATGAATTAATACAATTAGCTCTTTGGGACTATAGCTATTTAATTGGCGTGAAACCAGTTGATCACGCGAGAATTTTGAGAGATATGCTAGTTTCTAATTTTAATTATAAAAGTTGTTATCTATCTCTATAAATATGTTATCATACAATTTTTGTTAAGCCTTGGTACCTTGCACGCTTTATTGCGCTAGCGTCATTTATAAAACGCCGATGACCGGAGAGAAGCTATGACGACAGAGCTCACCGGTAAACATTTCCAAAATCCGCTGTCTTTTTTGGTGAGCTCTGCTGAACGCAGCCCAGACCAGTGAAAGGTCTGATCGTAATGGGATAATAGCTTCGTGTTTTCATGCTTTTTATGGTACGCATTTACTTTTAGTGTGTGTAGCCACAAATAAGCTTTGGTGTTATGTAACGTTAACAGTCATGTTGACAAACTAAGAAAATCGTTGAGGTGAAACGAGAGGATAGTGTTTATATGGCAACCCTGTTGTGAATATGGCTTTGAACATAGAGGGCATACAGTTGAGGAGTAGAAAATTGGGCCTTTACAAACACGTAAAGGTAGTATCCCTCCAAAGTTTTATCTCTTCATTTCCCGTTTCTCCCCCATCGGATGATTTTAATGTGTACAAGTATATCATTATTGGATGTAAAATGTCGTCTGATTTACAGTATATTTGCTATGCTTTGTATACTGCTTTAATATTTCATACATTTTAACTTAAGAAACATTTCCATATCTGGGTAAATAAGTTTGTAAGTAGTCGTCTTGACTCGGAGAGGTAATATTTTGGTTTTCCCAACTTGTTTTCTCTCTAGTGTAGGCGCGATGGAAGCGGCATAAAATCCTCAAATTTGTTAACTAGTGCCAGGATCTATTACCAATGCTAGAGCACTTTACTTCTAGTCCCTTATTTTATTTCTGATAACATAAACCTGCGCAAGTATAGACCGCTATAACAAATGACCAAGGCAAGGCTACGCTTTGAATCGCAAGTATACACACTCTTAAAGCCTTTTCCAAAAATATAAATAAGTGAAAAGTCACAAAAGTGTATATTATATTTCTAACCGAATAAGGAATTTCCCAAGGGTCTGGAAAATATGACTAAATTTTTTAAACGTTAATTGTGATTTCCGAAATTACAACTTAATTTAATTGTTTCCCAAATTTGCATAAGACTATTTGGAATATTGATAGGACGAAAACTTACTGAATGATTAGAGCGATTTCGAATATCTTGGAAAAATAAGATGATTAAAATTTCAATATTTCACTTTCATTTCGAAAAGACTGAAATACCAGGCATAGATTTAATTTTAGAAGTAGGAATGGAGAACGGTTAGTATTTACTTTAGTCCAACTCATAGCCCAGTATATCCCTTCAACACGTAATGAAAATTTTAGATTATCTTATTGGCTCACTTAAAGCAAAGCGCGAGTTCAGTGGATCCCCTACGAGTTGACTTTCCTTACGAACTCCAGTTTTGGCTTGGCGAAGGCAGGATACATTTGTGGGCGGGATTTATAAGTGCACTTATAAATCCCGCCCACTAGCCTTTGCCAAGCCAAAACTGGAGTACAGGGGGAAAGTCGCCTTGTAGGGCACCCGCTGTACCCGAGCTTTGCTTTAAACTACGCTTTGATGACGTTGCTAACGGGGACGGTCAAAAACACATTATTCCTTTTACCTCTGTCGCTATGACCCACCCCTTCTTTCACACCCTCCCGTCCCGTGGAAGGGGTTCCGGACTTTGAGGCGCGCCCAGATTACGCTGGTCTCCATTCCTGATTCTAAAATTACATCTATCCCTGGATAGGCTTAAGACGTTGCCAATCTTTCGTACCTATATGAATATTAATTTATTCACTCTAATTGCACTTTATCTTTAATTGTTTTCGCCAGCTATATCCTTAAAAGACCAAATTCTAATTCCCTTATCGCTTCCCAAACCATTTCTTTCAGCAGCCCGGTTACTATGAGAAAAGCGATGTCAATGTTTATTGTATAAGGTTTTTGGCAACTTCGCGATTTCTTCGAGATTCAAATAGTTTTGGGGCTGCAAAGCCCGAACAACGTCAGAGACGTTAAAAAAAAAAACGTTAGAAAGTGAGTTAATAAAAAAATAATTAAATTCATGATAAAATGTTTTCGGAAAATGTAATTGTCCTTGAAAAAGCGTAGATATGTAATTTTTTCAATTAATTTAGAGGGACTAGATCGATTAACAGTAAAATCAGTTGATTGAATTAAATATTGATTAAGGATTGAGTGGATAAAAATAACTAGAAAAAAATTTCAATATCTGAAACTTCAGTCAATTGATAAACCTCACACATATCGTTTGTTTTTTCGGCCTTGGTCCAAACCAAGACGTTTTTATATAATACTAGCCGTTACCCGCGGCGTCGCTCGCGTGTAATAAGAACTTCCATCTAAAATGATATAAAGAATGTGTAGATTTTACTGATGACTAATATTTTTGTAGCACCCTAGGAGCTAAGGCACTCGGCGTTGCCCGTCAGCCCGTCGCGACACATTTTATAACATTTCACGCGGACATTATTCCATAAAGAAGGGTTTTTAAGTTTTTGGCCGCCATTTAAAAAGATGGCAACAAATCGAACCCAAAAGACCTTTCAGCCCGTCTATAGGTTAAAGGAAACCATTGTACTAAATATTTGTGAAATCGGTTGAAACGCGTGGACTTTATTGCATAGAGAATATTTTCTTACATTTCTGGGCGCCATTTTAAAAGATGGCGAAAAATCGAACCCGAAAGACCGTTCAGCCCGTCTTAAGGTTAAAGCAAACCAGTGTACTAAATATTTGTGAAATCGCTTGAAACGCGCGTACTTAATTGCATAGAGAATATTTTTTACATTTCTGGGCGCCATTTTTTAAGATGGCGGCGGATTGGAAAAATCTTTCTTAGTACGCGCCTACTACTTATGAGTAACGTTCCTGCAAATTTTCAGCCTTCTAGGGCAAGCGGTTTGGTCTGGGCGTTGATTATCAGTCAGTCTGTCAGTCAGTCAGTCAGTCAGTCAGGACTTTGATTTATATAGATATAGATCTGTCACTTCAGTCTTAATGTAATTAAATTTTGAATAATTATGTTTGCTTTACCGTCATACATTTGCACTCTAAAATATAATGGTGCATTCAAACACCATATATGCTGTTTTTTCCAGTGCCAAAAAAGACATCATTTAGGGTGTACTTTAACCCCATTTCTATGATCAATTCACGCCATTTACTAAGATTATTTGCAAGTATTAAGGAAATATTAGGCATTTAAGCACCATTTACAGTGGCTTTTAACATCTTTTTAGACAATCTGTTGAACTTCTAATATTACTTAGTTTAATGGTTTTAAAAATAGGGAAAAAGTAAGCTACCTATGTCACATTATTAAACCAAGTGAAGTGAAATAATTGTTAAATATTTATTATAACCACTACACCACAGACACGTGGTAAGTCTAACTAATTATTATGTCCAATCACGATGGTCAATACATGTATCTACCAGGGCTCGAACCTGGGACCTTCCGCGTGTGAAGCTGACGTGATAACCACCACACTACAGATACGAAGTAACAATGAGTTTTCCAAGAGATCTAGCTAATTCTTATGTCCAATCCCGATGGTCAATACATGTATCTACCAGGGCTCGAACCTGGGACCTTCCGTGTGTGAAGCGGGCGTGATAACCACTACACCATAGATACGTGGTAATACTGAGTTTTCCAAGATATCTAGCTAATTCTTTTGCCCAATCACGATGGTCAATACACGCATCTACCAGGGCTCGAACCTGGGACCTTCCGCGTGTGAAGCGGGCGTGATAACCACTACACCATAGATACGTGGTAGTACTGAGTTTTCCAAGAGATCTAGCTAATTATTATGTCCAATCACGATGGTCAAAGCCGTACTTCTGTAATTAAGTAAAATTAACATACTTAGACTTAATTGTTTTGATCAAGCTGGCCGATAGCACACCCTGAATACTTAATTGTTAATTTAAGATAATTCCGAAAAGTATCTTCGCTGTAGTTTTTAAGTTATCGGTGGGGAAAAATCACGAAAAACATATGTTAATCTCCATAGGAAATTAGCAAAAGCGGGTGAATATTACTTTAACGTTACAAAACGGTATCAAGTCATATCTACAAGGGCCTACCGGCCCTGTAGAATTAAGGAAGATGAAAGATGTTCATGACACAATTGTAGCAAGATATCATCTGGCCAAGGGGGTTGACACTTGAGAACTCAGGTGTACAATATGACTTGAACTCAATGTACTGTCAAAGTTGAACTGTGAGCTCCGAAGGATTTGAACTCAATGTTTTGTCAAAGCTGAACTCTTTTGAACTCGGGTGTACACAGAGATCCAGAGCGTATATCCCCTCGCATCTGGCACACGCGAGCATGGATTGTCTGCCTACTTCCCAAACACTTCTATCAGGGGCATTGTTCTTCTCTAAAGAATGAATTAGTTCATAATAGACTAGCATCAAAGGCCCTAATTTCACCTAACACTTTTCGGGCCACCATTTTTAAAAATGGCTTCAAATCGAACCCAAAGCCTTTAAACAGTCTTTAGCATATAGCAAACCAGTGTACCAATCGCGTATAACGCCCTGCCTTTTTGTTAACAAAATCATCGTGGCAAGCTCCGTGTCTCGCGCCACGATTTTCACATCGCGCGAAAATTTTATCATATCTCGCGATAAATTTCATTCAACACGGAGCGTGCCACGATAATTTTATCCATGAAATTTCAAACTAATTGTAACTTTAAAATCATTCGGTGTTATTTCTTGGATGTTTCACTATGCAGATTGGTCTTATAATTATAGTAGAAGAATCGATAAAAATAACTTTTTTTTCCACTTCACCCTCCCTTTAAAGTTTCAGATTTCAAATGAAATTATAGTTTTTTTACGGTTCAAGTAATGAAAATAATAAAATTGAAGCTCACCTATTAGGATGCGAAGCCAAAACCAAGTCTCGTATTGCTCTGATAAAATCATCGTGTCCTCCCAATTCCGATGTCACCACGGAGAATTGTGTCCAATTGTAGCGTCTAAGTATTGCCAAAAGTGCCGCCGCTTGGTGTTCAACTGATGGAGCTAGTTGCAAAATACGTGAATCAGATACCCTCTGGAAATAAAAATGATAAATCAAAGATTAACTATGTGGTTCTTCTAACTATACTTTTATTTTACCATAAAACTATAATAATACTCGCGATAAGTGTTGGAGTTGCAAACAGAACGAATTCCTTATAAATAATTATGTAAAAGGCGTCTCTCTTGGGCGATTAACTACTTCTCTAGGAGAGACGTGTACCACAAAGCGAAATAATTGTAACATGATTCTTAATCCCAACATCCTTTAACATTTGCAGCAAGGTTTAATAAACCGAATCACATACGTGATAAATAGTTCCCTCATCATTACTCTATTAGCGCTTAACTATTTGCCAAGCGCATGCATGCGCTTGGGGATTTTTGTCACACGTCAAGACAATCAAGGTTTGTGGGTTGATTGGCTGATGATTTAGTTAATACCAAACAGTTATATAATTCACACGGCGCGATGCCCATCTGAAGTTTCATGAGCAGGAGAGCTAACAAAAAGGGTGAGCCTGGGAAAAATCATGTAACATAACTAAATTTTTGCGTCTCCAATTTGGCCCTAAAAGCCATTGTTTACAGTACATGATATGATTGGAGGGCTTTAGAAACGACCCCCTTACATTTAATTAATAAACTAAAATACACGGCTAATTTAATTAAGGGGTCATCCGTAAAACACTTTAATCATAATTTGTTTAGGGTGACCCTTAGGGTCAAATGTCATTGAACATTTTCGACTGAAAATCGCCCTTAGAAACCACCCTATATGCTATCATAACACCGAGGTATACCACTTAAGAATACCCTTAAATTCCACTCGATTTGGATTGAATATAAGCCTCAAATATCTAAACCAGAATAGTTTAAAAGCAACGTTCAATTTATATCAAACCTCTCTTGCACAACATTCTAGTTTACAGAACTTTAGAATAAAAGTAACCATTTTCTCAAACTGTTTCTATAGAAAAAAAAGCCTCCAAATTTCCCAACAATCCGTTACCATCTATCAAGGTTCAATTGTATAAAAGAAAAATACTAGAAATAGTCTTAGAACATCACCATAAATCAGAGCCATAACCCTAAACAGCTTTAACCTAAAATCCGAAATTCCATGTTTGACTACATTGCATTTCGGAGTTGTTCCAGAAAAACCTATTTCCAAACGGATGTTCTAGACATTATAAACATCATACCCCTTCGAGGAACAATATGACGCGGTTCAGTGATAGGCATCAAGAAAATACTCCTTTGCGGGCATAGAGTAAGTTGCTAACACTTAAATATAATAAAATTTCAAAGCATTGAAGACCCAGGCCCAGGGCAAGTATATACAAAGTGTTTCTGATAAGTCTGCCATATATTAAGGAGGATGTTTTTTTGAGAAATCAATTTTGAGTCGAAAATGTTGATTATGACATTTTGCTGTCCGAGTCACTGTCTTCGAGTTAAGTTTAATTAAGAAACTAAAAGACAATATTTTCATCCCTAAAACACTCAAATTATATCTCGAAAATAGAGGCCCTTAGGGCAAAAACGTCATTGAACCTTTTCGACTCAAAATTACCCAAAGAGCACCCCCTTTAATTATGGCAGCTCCTATCAGAAACACCCTGTCCTCAACGTACACTAAAGGTTTAGTGGTTAGTAAAATCAATTGATTTCCTTGGGGGTCGTTTTAACTAGAGAGATTTCAGAGTTTAAGGCTCGTTTACACAAGCGCGAGGTTCTCTAGCTGAAGCGGAAAGTAGGTTCCGAAGTATGAGTATAGAGCTTCAGGTTTTCCGGAGATTTAAATGTTTTTAATAAATATTACTATTTACTTGCCGTTTTCACCAACACTTTTAATTTGATAACACTAACGATAGATTCTACTTTAAGCAGACGACAGATTTAAACCAATAAGAGGTATCGGCGATAAGACATTGGTCGAAACAGGATGTGGTTCTGAAAAACTCGAAAATGTCTTCGCAAAGTCTTTTTTCTATTCCTTTTGCCATATTTTATATTTTCTCTGGTTTAGCAGTCGCTTTTGTTTAATTCAAAAATTAGCAAAGTTATGCGTCATAGAGGCTTAATAACCTTTGTGAAGAAATACTGAATAATCTTTTACAAAAATGGTAAAATCTTTACCGGAATAAACCTCAAAATGCGTAAATATTCACAGTAAACTTTGTCTAAAAAACCCAGAACTTTTCACAAAAATCATAAAATTTTATAAAAATAGCAATCACATCACGATCGTACAAATTTTTCAAATATATTTAAACAAATACACCCCTTTCAAAAGTTAAGGGTAAATTTCCTATTTAGTCTGTACTAAGCCTTTGACATCGCCTCACCAGGCGTCGCTTTCCGAGAATCTACGACGTTGCACCGACGTCACTTCATGATAAGCCCTCACTCAGTAAGCAGTAACAAACTTATGGAACATATCTTATGACCTTATGATATCACATCTTTACCACATTCATGCTCCCTTTAAAACTGTTCTAGACAGACTTTCAGTGAACTTCCAAAGATGAAAAATTCATATAAAAAGCAGGGAATATAAAAAGACATTTCTGCCCTGGAGTCTTTAAAGTAAAATAAGTTTATTTTTTTGGAGGGTGAAAAAACTTTTTACTTTCTTATATCGAAGTGACCCTGGTTGGACCCATGGGACGGATAGACGCTATGAGAAGAGCTAAGGAACGGAAGTGCTACTGATGGCCGAGCTATGTTTGTACGCTCTGATCTTTTATTTGGTCTAGAGAGCTCTACACTAGCAGAGTAAACAACTTTCACGTTGAAAGCCGCGAGAAAGAGTTTCGCGGCTTGATCAAACGCGTGGTCAAAGTATCTTAAGCTTAAAGGGTGCTTAAAGGATTAGAGGCAGCAAAACTAGATAATTTTAAACTTGAATTACTTAATAGGCTCTTCTCAAAAGCGAGGTCGAAGCATCGTCTGCTACGGCAAATCTTGTATGTCGACGCAAAGATAGGGCTTCATTGTTACCAGTCTACCTGGGTCTGTAATGACCTAAGGAACTTTGGGTACGCGTCTAGCAATGGGAAGTGTCGAACTTATCGTCATAATGTTGCTTATATATCCGCTGCAGAACCACAGTTAAACAGCCATACATATTTGTTATAATATTAACCTCGTTTTTTTGTTACTCGAAAATGCTAATGCCTAAAACGTTTAGCAATGGAAAAAGATTTTTCATTATATCGATCAGCCCAAGAACCCATATAAGAGTCGAGAACCATAGACCTTTTCGATGTAAAAAGAGTTAGGCAACCCTCAGTATCAGTACATTCAAAGGGGTTGATCCTTTGCCGTTTCTGCGCAGTTTGAAGTTTAAAATAGCCAACTGCGCTGGCGCTAAAAAAGCGATATGGAAGGCAAAGTATTACCCCCGTGTCTTTGGCTCTTAGATACATCGAAATGGTCTATTGGACTGCAGTCCAATGATGTCCAACTATTCCCAGTTTCCTGATGAATCACTGCCATATTGGCAAGCCCTGGGGATGATGCAGGGTTGTTTACCCTTGTTTGTTGTTGGAAACTCTAAATGGTCTATAAGTGAAGGGTATGTCCAGTTTGACTATAGGGGGAGTGTGTAGTAGACCAAGCGTGGTCCCATCGACAATTCAACCAGAATAATTGAAATTTTACGTCAGTCTTTGACATAGGCGTGAAAGACTTTCAAATTTAAAATAACAGGCGAAGCAGAGCGACACTGGTCCATGCGCAGTGATTCTCCAAATTTGACCATTTTACTGCGTCATAGAGAAAAATGGGAGAAGTGTAAACTCCCCCGCTACACAAGAGTACATTACTATGTTGCCCCTTAATATAACGAGTTTAGAAGATACTAGAGAGTTTCCGGCTTGCTGGATTTTGATTGGTGTACCGTCGTGCCACCTGAGACACACTATCAACGTGTTTGACGTCATAAACAAAACTCCTCCGTACTGCGCGTTGAAGATGCGCGATAAAAAAGACTCAAATGTCTCATAGACAATTGTTAAAAGGAGTTTTCCTCAGCGGTCTAACCTGGTTTCTCCTTTCCATCAAAACTTGCAGAGGTTAACGGTAATAGTTAGTATAGGGCGCTGTAGTTTAGCTGTGGCATAGGGGCTCTATGCATTGTAAAGGGACCCACCTGTAAACAAGCCACAGGCTTAGTGTGGAAATCCCTTCATAGACAAAGCTTAGATTATTATTATTAAATTCGTATTGACAGTTCAACTGGACGCAACACACCCATTCACTTCCGCTTTCCGGTATAGAAGAGTTCCGTTAAAGACAAGGACATCTAAACTCCCTCCTTCAAAATGTATCGATACTCGCGAGATCGCTCGATCAAAACTTAACAGTACTTGTTCAAACATCACTTGGTTTGAGTTACAAGGACCACTCTGGCATCATCTTCATCAAACCAGAGATTGAGGTTCTGTACCAAAAACGGCTTTTGCTATGGATGGAGGGGGGGACTATATCGTTATAGGCCA
The DNA here is from genome assembly GCA_019434445.1 of Phalangium opilio. Lineage (NCBI taxonomy): Eukaryota > Metazoa > Arthropoda > Arachnida > Opiliones > Phalangiidae > Phalangium > Phalangium opilio. The sequence goes on from JAEQBA010000707.1 coordinate 115,927, forward strand.
TATCACTTTCATCCTGGATCGTGCAGCTCTTTCAGTTTCACTGATAGCTTTCGCCTCCTAAATACCTACTCCTCTTTAACGAGGTTCGTCTATAGGTACGGTACAGCAAACATCGCAAGTTCATACGTTTCATAACTTTGTCACTGGGTACTGAGAGCTTGTCATGAAGTGACGTAGGTAAAACGCGAAGCCTAGCGAGGCCCTGTCAAAGGCTTAGCACAGACTAAATAGGAAGAGATGGACTGCAAAATCAACCGAGTGTAGTCGATTCTCGCTTCCGTCGTTCTCGAACTAGCTCGAGCTGTAAGTCTCTAGCATTACGAAGTATAGGTAGTGTCATACTTATGGAACATTTCTTATAAACTTATGAAACATATACATTCATACAATCACATAAGATACTATCAGCAATAGAACCCGGCGTTGCCCTTCAAGATATTTGTGTTAGTTTTGGGTCGTTTTAAAATAATTCGTGTTATTAGAAGTAAGATGAGACTAGAACTATAGAGGTAACCAAATTCTTCACTCGGCGAAAAGTGAATATTCTTGATAACAGTCATAACACACCAACGGTTGGCCCTCTGGTAGCGGTTTCTGAATTTTCCCTCGAAAACGTAAGACGCTCGCGGCGGTAGAAGGCTGAACTAGATTCAAGCACCCGCGTCCGTGTTCCGCGGCTTTGTGTTGAGGGGAAGGGGGTAGGAACGTTTTTTATGGAACTCGACCAATTTTTAGCCACATCGTAGTATACGATGAGGCTCTTAGTTTGGCCCGAGCCGTAGTAGTAGTAGTAGTACTTGTGGCCGGAGTTTTCGCTTTCGTTATCGTTATTTTTTGGCTTAAAAGAAACTCCACATTACCACAACCCACCCATAGGGGTAACTGGGCTCGGTTAGAGATTTAATATTAATTAAAAAAAATTTCGAATCGCTTCCGGGAATCGAACCCGGATCGCTCACGCAGTAGACAGACATTCTACCACTAAGCCATAGAGACTTGATAGAATCCCCGAATTTTTATCCTTATATGTTATCTCTAAAATGTGGGGTGGGGTAACTCTTAATCTGTGGGGTCGGATACTTTTGGATTTTTATCTGTGGGGTCGGATACTTATGAATTTGTATGTTTGGGGTTTTTATATTTATTTTCTTTTCATTTATGTGCTAATTAAATAGATAACGATTTTCCCCGTTTCCCCGCGCTCCTCATGTGTTTCGTTCTCGTTCGGTAGCTCGATATCGCCATCTATGTTATGTTTGACTGGAACGTTTTGGCGGTTATTTCAAATATGGGTTTAGACAGAGCTAACATAGTGTTAAATGAGCGTTATGCGTTTAATCATTTTAGCATTGCTAAAGGTAATTCGAGGGGATAATCACTATAACTAAACTTTCTCTTTCAAACGTTTATGGTCATAAGTCCTTGTTAGAAATTTATAAGATGCGAAAAGTGTGCATCAGCATAAGTCTATGTTGTAAACTCATCGAGGGGATTATCACTAAAACTATCTGTTCTTCGATTCGCCGGAATATTAGAATTTCAGCATAAGTAAATTTATACGGTTATAATTTTATCGCTGTTTAGAGTAGGGCATCGAGGGGCTATTCACTCTGATTTTATGCACGGTAAATCATTTAAGCATTGTAAGCGCTTTTCACTCATTAGGGTAAAGTATAGAGGGGTTATCCACTCATTAGGGTAGGGTATAGAGGTGCTATTCACTCGTACGATGTGGCTAGTATTACGAGCCCTTGGGCCGTCTTGTTTTCTCTCTAGTGTAGGCGCGATGGAAGGGGCATAAAATCCTCAAATTTGTTCACTAGTGCCAGGATCTATTACCAATGATAGAGCTCTTTACTTCTTGTCTCTTACCCTACTTCTGGTTTTATTCAATGGGTATGAAAGAAAATCTTCGAATCTGGCCTGCAATGAGTGCAGTCACCTTCGCGTCCTCTCTCTCTCGCGACGCGAGCCTCGCTGCCCAATTTTTTACTCTTTCTTTATTTTGTTTCTTTAAGAAGGGCTTGACCCCACAACGCGACAAAGATTTAACTGTTTAACCTTGAAAAGACTGGTTTTTGGGGTAGGAATCTAGAAGTATTACCTAAATTTAAGTTTGACCAAATTCGGCTGTATACAGTTATTGATTTTTATAAAGAAATAGGAATAATGTTGAACAGTTCTGAGAAATCCCAACACGTTTTTAATAGATTACATCATTATTTGATTTAGATTTCAACCTGCTGTAAACTAAATATTAATTAAATCTTTTGAAAGTTAGAGCCATTTTTTACATTTCTGTACACCATTTTTCAAGATGGCGGCGGTTTCGAAATATATATTTATATGTGTATTGAATACGCAAAATCTCAGCCTTCGATGTAAAGTGGTTTGGGCTGGGCGTTGATTATAAGTTAGCCAATCAGGACTTTTCTTATAACCAAGATACCATAAACAGGGTTACACTTTTCATAATATGAGGGAGGAGCCTATTTTGGCAATTTACTGGAGCCCTCTCTCCTCTGGCTAACTCCATCTTTATTTTTTATTTTTTATTTTTTTTTAAATAATTTTTCAACTTGTAACCCCTCGATGGTGCTGGAAACTGATTTCAAGGCATTGCCCTGAAGGGAGACCAAATTTTTTATAGAAGTATGAGTTCATGCTCTTCAAGAGGCCATCGAAGGACTTAAATCTTCATTAATTAGCCCACGTTTCATTGGTGAATCACAGATATAGGACAACCGTCGTTCGCACAACGCAAAAAGAACTTGTTTACATTCGGTGGCGGCGCATGTCGCTAGCTACGTCATTACGACGTGGATTTCTAAGTTCAAACACACTAAGCATGACGTCAGGGATGACGGTTTCTACACCTCCTCCCCTTCAATTCAAGCAGAAAGACCCAGAAACTAGCCTGTTAAATATTCCAAGTAGAAATCTACGTATAGACGAATTCGGAAACCCCATACTCAGAAAACAACTTTCAGGGGCGCTAGCCATATCGGGGGCCAAATATTTGTAATAACATATCATGGTAGATGGCGCTAAAAGTATTGCTCTAAATATTACTTATTTTCTTAAAAAATTATCGTGTTATTTTGCGTTTGTATATATACAAATAAATTTGTACCTAAGATCCAAACTTATTTATGTCAAAATTGATATAATTACTATAAGTGCAATTAGTTATTAGTTCTCGTTTTAAAGTATAGGGGGCTAACGGTTTAAAAAAGTGCACTCTCATGCTGATTGGCTAGACGTACCCGTGAGCAGACGATGCTAATGACTTGGTGCGTAATTCTAGCCAATCAGCATGAGAGTGCGCTTTTTTAAACCGTTCGCCCCCTACAGTTTAAAACGAGAACTAATAACTAATTGCACTTATAGTAATTATATCAATTTTGGCATAAATAAGTTTGGACCTTAGGTACAAATTTATTTGTATATATATAAACGCAAAATAACACGAAAATATTTTAAGAAAAAAATTAATATCAAGAGCAAGTCTTTTAGCGCCATCTACCGTGATGTGTTATTACAAATATTTGGCCCCCGATATGGATAGCGCCCCTGAAAGTTGTTTTCTGAGTATGGGGTTTCCGAATTCGTCTATTCCTGGTTCATGAAACCAATGTTCCTACGGTATCGTGAATATGTTCCTAATATAACTAAATATACCCAAGCTCATTTATAAAATTGAAATATGCCATTTAATCGTATCAAAAGATAATGAACTATCTTTACCTCAAGATACATTTACATTACATTGTTATTATTAATCTAATAATCCAATTATCTTTCAAAAAGAGATATACATTTTCCAAGTAATAAATTTCATCATTCCCCCCCTCCCTCTATGCAGTCATTAGTCAAATCTATTCATATCTGAAGGGTATTTATCGACTCTAAATGTTCCGCATCCACTACTAATAACATGTGATTATTATCTAACAATCAGAGAAAATGAGATTATAATAACAATACAGTGAATTATTTAAAATCAGTTACATCTAGGAGCAACAACGATGAAGTACCTTTTTCAAGGAGTACCATACCAGTGAGCATAAATCGAAGGAGGACCAAATTCTCCATAAGCCCTCCTTTCAAAACCGGTACCGAGCAGTGGATAGGTTCTACAGTTCTGTACATGCGCAATAAGCGCAACAGAGAGCAATTTGTTTATTACCTACGGGCTACGGCAGAGGTTTAGCTCTGCTTCGATGGTTCGTGCATGCATTGCTTACATTGAACTACCTTGGTAACGTGCCACTTGGCTCCTGAGCACCGAGGTAGGTGGGCGCATGCGCGTGAGATACAGAAACGAATGTGCCGTTCAAGTTACCTGCCTTCTTTGGCTCTCCTTTCTCTACTTCCTCTATGTGCAAACCTCCTTGCCAAATATATTCTGGGTGGCTTCACTGCTCTTACACTCAAGCTTATTATATAGTTCTAAATCTTAAAGATAAGTTTGTTAAGTGTATCAAGTTAAATACAGTCCTGCAGGGTTTTCCGCAAAATTATATTTCATAACTCCTTGTCAAATATTTTCACTCGGTGATTTTATTGCTCGTACATTCAAACTTGCATAGTTCTATAGCTTCTGGATAAGAATGGAACCTTCCCCTTTTAGTATGGAAATTATACGGTTAGTTAGAGTATCGAAATTTAATCGAAATTTGGCGCTAAGGTCTCTTAATACCATAGACCTTAAAGGCGGACTTCCAGCGAAAAGGGTTCTATTGTTCATCTTCAGTTCGCTAGAACCACACAGCACGACTTCCATTTAGCTATAGCACGTTTCAAACTTTTGCCCCAGCGGGGTTCGAAAATTGGCACGGTCGCTCCATAGAGTAATGTTAGTTCTAGGTATGCAAACGTCATACCCTTCTCTTAGCTCAATGTCATCCCCCTACCAGGCGCGTACAGTATCCCCTCTTACAAAAGCGCGCCTAGAGGGAGGGATACACAGTCTACTTCCCCCTCTACCGACACTACTCTATTGTTAGTCTCGGAATTCGGTTTGCAGTTCACTAGAATCCAGTCCTTTTCTCTGGAAGTCGGCCTTTAAGGCCTCATAATGCTATAGAACTTAATGCACCTCCCCTTAGCTCTTTATATCAGGTTTATAAATGGGTTTAGACCTTTAGAAACACGACGAAGGGCTTGCGTTAAAAGAGCTCTCTCTGCAACTTGTTCATTATGTATTAAGTTTTAAACGACTTGTTGTAGTAATACGCTACACGTCCAGCTTTTAAGAGCTTTCCTGGTACAGTCAAGTACCTACTCCAAAGGCTCTCTAACGCTCTCCTGTTTTTGGAGTGTTTAAACTTTAATTACGAAGTAAAGTTTACAGTTTCAATGTAGTTTAAATTGGGTTCATCATCTCTAGATGATTATTCAAAGTTATTTAAATGCGTCGCCATTTACAATGGGCGTGTAAATGGATACTGAAATGATGTAAAAGTGTTCTAAATTTTCGTCATTGGTGTCATTAATAAATAAAAATATGGGTATATAGAGTTTGGGATTAGTCTACTTAATTATAGTTTTGTTAGCAAATTTGATCAATTATAACAGAAAGTTTTCAAATTATATATACAGGTGATCCAAAATGGGTGGTTGGACCGACCCATAGTGGGTTCTTCCAGAAGTATATAATACTTCTCTTCGAGAGAAGTGTACCAACCACAAAGCTGGGTAATTGTAACATGATTCCCAACATTTGGAGTAAGGTTACTAAACCGAATCACATACACGATAAATAGTTAACTCATCATTACTCTATTAGCGCTTAATTATTTGTCAAGGCGCATGCGCTTGTGGATTTTTGTCCTACGTCAAGACAATCAAGGTTTGTTTGTTGATTGATTTCTGGGGATTTAGTAAATACCGAACAATTATAGAATTAACCCCATGGTGCGATGCATATCTGAAGTTTGATGAGCAGGATGGCAAACAAAAAAGTGCATGAGCCTGGAAAGTATCATGATACATAACTAAAGTATTAAGAGGATATAGAGTGTCATCCTTCTTCTAATATTCCCTACTGGTACTATGGACGATTTTGAGTCGAAAATGTTTACGAAATTCGCCGTCCTGTCAAAGTTTACACGTTATGACTAGAGTCTTTTATGGAAGACCCTTAATTAAATTGGCATTCCTAATTAAAATTAATGTTTAGATTGAAGCAGAAGTTGATGACTTCTTATCCTGGGAAGTATTGGACACTAAGGCATTATATAGTATCCATCCCTGCAAGTCAAAATTGCCTATGGCAATCGTAAAAGAGGGTCGGAAGTTTCCTCCCCACTAGGAAAACTATCTAATCTACTGAAAAAAATCCCACGCCGAGAGGCTGTGGCACTCAAACTGTGGGGCGTGTTCAAAACTTCTTCAGCGCCAATCGTTGAAAAGCCGTCTGGCTAGAACTCTATGAAAATCCATTACAATCCGAGGGCCTAGGACCCCACACTGGTTTGACCGGAATTTTTAGCAGTCTATTAAAACAGCTGTTCTTGTCACCGTTTCTGATTCGTACCTCAAACCACAGGACACACCTTAAAGTTTCGTTTCTTGTCCGCTGCTGGCGCGCAAATCAGCCTGCCAACTCAAAATGAGGGAAATGCCGTAGGTGGCGCGGTGATCGGACCTAATAAGAAATTGGCTAACAGAGATGGTTCCGGATATGGTTAGAGTCCAATACTTCCCAGGATAAGATGTCATCAACTTCTGATTGAAGCAAGGTGACTGAAACTCACATTAAGCTCTCTGCAATGTTTTATTCTACGTTTCAGCGGCTTTTACTCACGAATATATCCCTAAAACATAATGGTGCCAATGCAAGTGTTATGAGTTAAAAATCAATAAAAAAGATATTAAAATAAAAAAGCTAACGCTTCATAACTTTGTTTTTATTGATTTTCAAAACAAACATACTGATTGAAACGTCCGTTGCCATTTGACTGTTCTTCTGCCAACAAACTTCACCTTCTCTAAAGGCAGGAACCAATGGGAGCTTATGTATTTTGGACCATAAACGTATAATGTCTAAGTATGGGTTAGTGCCGTAGGGGCAGAAATAGTATCGGCATTTTCCACAAGAAAAAAAAAACACGTGCAATGCTCATTTAAGTTTAAAATTTTAAATACGCCATTAAACATGTCTATTACATAGTACGTATAAATACAATAATAATTTTACCCCATGGAGAATACATAGATTTCTTTTACTTGAAATCTTTAAGAGGCCACAGACCCCATTCTAATATCTAATTGTAGTCAATGGGAAGGCCTTAAATCTTTTTGAACCGCCCACTCCTCCTTCCTTGCGTTTCATTGGCTATTCACATATGTAGGACAACCGTTGACCCTATAGGTTTTCTCGTTCAGATAACGCAAGATGTCAGTTTCCCGTGGCGTGAAGAACTAATTCTTAGGCTTAGGGCTAATCTTAGGCCTAATTTTGTTGCTAAGCCTAGTTTGAAACTTTAAATTGAAGCGTGCGACTCGCGCGAGAGCTAACCTATTACGTAATTATGATGTAGAAGGGAAACAAAACAATTCCCGTACATTTAAAGCTCTGGGAATTAATTTTGGATGAAATGGCTTTTTACATTAATGCAAAAATTTGTATCTTGGTGAAATTTTAACCGATTTTAACGAAACTATTTTGATTTTAAGGAAGAAAAACAAACATTCCACCTCATTAAATTGTATTTAAAAAGCGCATTTTAAGGAGGCCTGCCCTTCAAAGAGACTGTTGCAGCACCTTCATTTAAATGTATACTTTCTCTACTAAACCAGTACAGAAGAGCTCTAGGCATTCCTGTAATTCCCTTCCGTAAGTTCCGTTTGGAGTCGGGTTACGTGTACCCGCCGTATTCGCCACCTGATGACTCCCTTCTACGAGAAATACACCGTCACGAGACTCCCTTCTACCATTTTATAAACGATGCGTTCTCATAGCAAAAGTTTTTCTGACCCAAACTTATACAGAATATGATAGTCTTATGATGCGACTAGACTAATGATTGGTTTTATGCGTTGGGAAAAACAGTTTAGATTGAGTTTTGATGTCAGAAACGAAGTTTCAAAATGAAAGTGTTGCCGCTATTCAATGTGACATTCATAATCGCCGTAGTTAATGTGAGTATTATAATAACTTCAGTAAATACTATCAAGTAAATCTAAATCAAATCTATAACGCCATCATGAAAGACTAGAAAAGAGATACAATTATTTTTAATTACGACTAAATTTACGATAAAATCGTTTTATCCACGATTTTAATCATGATAAAGGATTTTTAATATGACATGTTAAAGGCCGACTTCCATCGAAAAGAGTTCTAGCGAACTGAAAACCGAGCATCGAGACTAACAATGGAGCGACCGTGCCGATTTTTGAATCCCCGCTGGGGCAAAAGATGGAAGGGTTCTAGAAAACTGAAAGCCGTGCAATGTAGTTTTAGCGAACTGAAGATACACAATAGAGAATTTCCTACAGGGGAAAGCAAAATTTCGAGAGGAAATAAATTTAAAAGGATTTCTATTGTTCATCTTCAGTTCGCTAGAACCACATTGCACGGCTTTCAGTTAGCGAGAACCCTTCCAACTTTTGATCCAGCGGGGATTCGAAAATCGGCACGGTTATACTCCATTGTTAGCCTCGATGCTCGGTTTCCAGATCGCTAGAACCCTTTTCGCTGGAAGTCGGCCTTTAAAATGCCAAAATTATGACTCAAAAAAGGAAAAATCAGCTAAATCAGTTTTTTTTTCTTTTCAGGTTAGTAAATTCATCATTGACAAGTTACCAGATGGAACTCTGATTGGTCGACAGGGACGTTATTTTGAGCTGATAAATCTTCTCTCGACTCATCTTGGATTTAAGTTCGAACGATAAATAAATGCTTTTCATTAACATATGTATCGTTTAATTTCAGTCAAATTTAAAAAATATTCTTTTGTTTCAACACAGGTATCGACTATCTGTGCCACCGGATAATCAATACGGAGTTTTGGACGAACAAGGACAATGGAATGGAATGATTAGAATGCTATTAGAAGGGGTATGTAAACGCCTTTTTCGAGATATACAGGGTGCGCAGAAAAATGTGAGGGTAATTACAATGTCCATATATTATACTAGCTGCTACCCGCGGCGTCGCTCGCGTGTAATTAGAACTTCCATTAAAATGTTGTAAAGAATGGGTAGATTTTACTGATGACTAATATTTTTTGTAGCACCCTAGGAGCGAAGGCACTCGGCGTTACCCGTCAGCCCGTCGGGACATTTTTTATTACATTTCATGCGGACATTATTCCATAAAGAAGGGTTTTTAAATTTCTGGCCGCCATTTAAAAGATGGCAACAAATTGAACCCATAAGACCATTCAGCCCGTCTATAGGTTAAAGGAAACCAGTGCACTAAATATTTGCGAAATCGGTTGAAACGCGCGGACTTTGTTGCATAGAGAAGATTTTTTACATTTCTGGTCGCCATTTATTAAGATGGCGGTGGATTGGAAAATCTTTTCTTAGTACGCGCCTACTACTTATGAGTAACGTTCCTGCAAGTTTTCAGCAAGCGGTTTGGGCTGGGCGTTGATTATCAGTCAGACAGGACTTTGATTATATAAATATAGATAGATTGGGAGAAAATGGAGTATGATCTCTCCCAGATTAGATACAGGGTGTTTCTGATAAGTCTGCCGTAAATTAAGGGGGATGCTCTTGGGAAAATCAATTTTGAGTCGAAAATGTTGACTATGACATTTCGCCACAAGGGACACTATTTTCGAGTTAAGATTTTCCATAGTATTTTACGTGTGACCCTTAAATTTAATTATGGATCATCCCTAAAATACAACTAGACGGTAAAATGTCATAGAACATTTTCGACTCAAAATCGCCCAAAGAAAATCCCCCTTTCCTTAATTTATGCCAGATATATCATTAACACCTTGTATACAGGGTATTCCAAAAAGGTTATTACAACTTTAGTACTGTGGGTTCTATTTGCAATCAATTTTGAGTCAAAAATAATGAATGACCCTCTTAAATTTAGGTAAGAAACTGAAAGAGAATTCTAATTTAATTAAGGTGTACTCTAATCTTAACTAGTAAACTGTGGTAATTGTTTGATTAAAAAAAATATATAAAACATTTTCGACTCAAAATCGACCATAGAACTGACCGTACTTCGTTCCTAGTACCCTTTTTTTGGATACCGTTTTTTGCAAACACATTGAATATCTATGGTATGTTGAATTTATATGGTCCAGTGACGGAGGTAAGTCTAGCACTAGGTCAAGGTTTATACCAGTAGTTTAAACTATTAATTTACCAAGAAGTGATATCTAGTTTATTAGGGAGAAGGTATAAGATGCCTAAGTATTCGCGCGCCATAGTCCCAGTCCCCCTATCAAAATACAAGGGGAGACTTAAAAGGAGGCCGGGCTATTTCGCCTCTCCTCAGTCGGAAAATACGTAATTTTCGTCATTCGCGTCGCGCTGAAGTGAGTTTTCAAGAACCTGGTTGTAATTTAGAGGCGGGGATTAACTCCGGACCTACGTTTGGACTGGAGATAAAGCTGGAAATGGGGCGAATTTATACCTCCTCCCGAATAAACTAGATATCACTTCTTACTATTTCATTGTCAATATTTTCGTTAACTTTACGTAAATCAATTGCTTTTTTTTCAGGAGGCGGATATGATTGGAGTTTGTCTAGTGACAAGCGTAACACGCATAAAGGTCATTAGTTTATCACCGACATGCGAACTCAACCATTTAACTTTCATAAGCAAAAAAGCATCAGCTACCAGCTTGAAAAAAGACTTTTTATCTTCACCTTTTCAAACAAATGTACGTTAACTTTTAGGTTATTTTCATCATAGAGTACGAAAGTTTGATTCTCCAGTAGAATATTTTATAGCGCTAACACGAGTGACCTTCACACGTAAGCACGTGAAATGTTTGCCTATAGTACCTTAGTTTTTGGTTGCAAGGGCATACCTTGCGCTTTGGATAATGAACTTCAATGTACTCTTGTAAAAAATAAAATAATTGCACCGATAGGGGGTTGCATTAAACGATGCCCAACCACGAAGAGCATGCTGGGATTTTTAAAAAGCTTCAGATGACCGCCATGTTCATTAAAAATAATAATAAAATAAAATAGAAAATATTTTTAAACAATATAAAACAGTAAATCTCTATTTTTTAAAAAGAAATTATTTTAGAATTTAAATAGCGTTTTATTGGGGCTGGAATCAAACCCTGAAGTAGACCCATACTTATGTATGAGAGCTAGGGTTATGATAAATACTCTTGTAGTTAAAAAAGTAAATCTCTATCTTTAAAAAGAAATTATTTAAGAATTTAAATTGCGTTTTATTGGGGCTGGAATCGAACCCTGAAGTAGACCCATACTTATGTATGATAGCTAGGGTTATGATAAAGTCAAAGCCTGCTACGTAGATTACACTATATGGTTAAATAACCATTTTTTGGGTAATATGAAAAAAGAAAAAAAAATCTAGTGGAACTATCATACACTTTAATGATCGTCACACATTACGATCATAACTTATTTTAATGAAATATCACGCAGGTTTGGCTATTCATAGGGATTTTGTCATCAATTATTCTGTGTATGATACCTTTCGTTAATATCTGCTTATCGAAAAAATTCAAATTATTGTCGAAACGATTATCTACCTGGGAGATTATCTTCGTCATTATGGGAAACCAAAAAATTGGTAAAAACGTATTATTCAGAAGTTAATGACTTCTATCCTCAGAAGTATGATACCGAAATCACCTCTGTTTGTCAAAATACAATTCCATTAATGCAATAAGAGAAGCAAACACCACAGGGGCGGGGCCTACATCAGAGGCTATTTCCCTTGCGCCAATAAGCACTGCAAAATACAGCGTGAGTCGGCTAGCCTCCCGCGTGTTCTGAACGCGGGCTCCGTCTGGCGTTGCCTCCTATGGCCTACCACCCTTGTGCGTTGATTTCTCTCAAATTATTTAATGGAATGATCTATTGCCTTATAAAATTCGTAAGGTGGCGAAAATGGTGCTCCCATCTGACAAAACGTTCCTAAGCTGCTTAGAAATTTTTCATGCGCCACAGCATATCTACACATTCCATAAACCATTTTGTGTAAAAGGGGGTAGGCAACACTCAGTATCGGCAGTTCGGCACGTACAAGTATAGGTAGAGTCATATTTATGGAACATAACTTTTAAACTTATGGAACTACCAATACAGAGATGGTATCGCATATACTACGAGTCTTATACTTCCCAGAATAAAAGTTATTCACAAAATTTAAAATAATTGCTCATAAAATAGTTTTCACGTTAATTCACCATAGAAATGAAATGGTCAAGACCACGGCCGCATTACTTCGGAATCTTTATAACTCTAATAGCTCTACTAACTAGTAGCGTCTTCAAAATCTATGGATCTGTGTTATCATCATCGGTAACTCGAATGGAACCGGGGGATGCTATCAACAACATAAAAGACTTGATTTTGGCACTAAAATACCGAGGATACTCCATAGGCTTAATAAAATCCACCGACATGTTCATCACGTTGCTTAAGGTATTTGAAAGCGTTGTTTTACAATATACTCCCGAATAGTGTCCTAAAACCTTCGAAGTAGCATCACCAAGAAGTGATATATAGTTTATTAGGGTGAAGATATAAGATGCCCAAGTATTCGCGCGCCATAGTCTTAGTCCCCTTTCAAAATACAAGAGGGGACGTAAAAGGAGGCCTGGTTATTATGCCTCTCCTCAGTCGGAAAATACGTAATTTTCATCATTCGCGTCGCGCTGACGTGGGTTTTCAAGAACCAATGAGATGCTGGTTGTAATTTAGAGGCGGGGATTAACTCCGGACCTATACGTTTGGACTGGAGATAAAGCTGGAAATGTGGCGAATTTATACCTTCTTCCTAATAAACTAGATATCACTTCTTGGTATCACTATATCAACAAAAGCCTTGTGAAACTTGTTTTGTTAATCTTATTTATATTCTGCGCTACAAAGTCACTTAGTCTTGAAGCGCTACATTTGTCGCTGTTAACTTTAACATATACAGTATACAGAGTGTTTCTGATATGTTTGCCATAAATTAAGGGATGTTCTGTGGATGATTTTGAGTCGAAAATGTTCTGTGACATTTTGCCGTCCGGGCTACTGTATCCCCTTAGAACGGATACTTTGCTTGGTTTTTCATATAGATGTTTGAAAGTATCTAAAATAGCATCTAGGATTATAGTTTAGGCAAATAATAAATTTATAAACCAATTTAATTAATTTCTATGTTCAGATATCATCTAGAAAGGATCTGAGAATCATCGGTGATGAATTGGAAAAAGGTGGAAATGACAGTTTGAAAAGTTGGGATGAAGCCTTGGATTCGATTCTTAACTCGAAATTCGTTCTAATACAAAGTTATAAAACGTTCGTCAACGCTATCGTCTCTCATGGATTACCCTTCAGTCAAATAAATTTCCCAAAAGAGGAATTGTTCACTTGTCACTTGCATTTTGGATACAATAAATCCTTCGTTCACAAAGAACCCATAGATAGAATGTAAGCTAACATTTTTGTCAATAAATCTTAAGGAAAACAAGTTTTGAGTTGGGAAAGAAAGGGTCAAAGAGTTTAGGTATTAAATTAGATCCGGGGTTTCATTACAGTTTATATTTTAATGCCAATAAGCCGATTTGATGTAACTAAGACAGGGGGTAAAAACATTGCCTTCCATCTCGCTCTTCGGAGCCTGCGCTCCAGACGTTTTGGGTCCAGAGACGGCTAGAAAGGTTTAAGCCCCTCCCCGTACACATACTAGTATGATAAATATGACTTCTTAAAGATTACAAGTAGATGGAATCTATGTATTCCTGAACCAGTTTAATTGATTTTTAAAGTATGACCAGGGATAGATGTAATTATAGAAGCAGGTGTAGAAAACGGGGATATTGGGCGCGCGTCAAGGTCCTGGATCTCCTTCCACGGGACCGGGGGGGGGGTATGAAAGAAGAGGCGGGTCATAGCGACAGAGGTAAGAAGGAATGACGCATTTTTCGCTGTCCCCGTCAGCAACGTCATCAAAACGTAGTTTAAGTGAGCCAATAAGATAATTTACACTTTTCGTTAATTGTTGAAGGGAAGGGCTCTATACAGTCGGTTGGACTGAAGTAAATACTAACCGTTCTCCATTCCTGCTTCAAAATTACATCTATCCCTGGCATGACAAAAAAATTATTTAGCGTTAGATTCGTCTATTTCTTAAGTCTTAAAAAATATGATTAAATAATTACAATTTTTTTCCCTAGGATTGGTCAGTTTCGAACAAATGGGTTGTTGGAAAAATTAAGCGCCTACAACAATTTCAAGGTTGAAAAAGAAATGGGCTCCGAGAAATTACGAAAGGAAATTACCTACATCGATTTAGTAGATTTGGATGTGATTTTCGTATGGATGCTGTACATGCTATCAATCGCGGCTTTTATGCAGTTTTTGGAAAAAATGTATCTAGGTATAATTAGCAAAGATTAACTGGATTTTATATAAGGTCAAATGTATTTCTATTTTATAATAATAAAAACGGAAATCCTTGTTTTTATCGCTTAACATTCGGTAATAATCATGGTACAACAAATAAAAGTTGGTATACTTGGCTGTAAAATCATAAATTTAATCATAGATCTAAGGACCCATTCGAAATTTCTCATTTTCAACCGTGAAAAATATGACGATGCTACAATTAAACGAGCCTTCCATCGTACCCTTGCAAGAACAGAAGGTCATTTTCGTTATAGAAGTTGCACCCACTAGCGGCAATTACATTTTAATATTTTATTCAAAATTTCTAATGGCATATTGTTGCTTGGACAATAGGTGATTTTAAAAATTACTTTTCACCAGGCGCAAAAAACAAAGCCACATCTGCTTCTCTCCCTTCTACATATTTTGTAAATGTCATAAATTTAACAATAAATCTAATGCGAGGGGTTAGTCACTTGAATTAATCAGGTGTATAAAACTGCAGAAATCGATTACCTAATTGATTAATTTCAAGAATTGTTAGAGAATCATCAGTAATCACAATCATTTTTGTGGGTTATCAAAGGTGATCAGAAATCTCCGATAATCACTGGAAATCACGTGAAATATTGAGAAAAATCGGAAATAATCCACATGGTTTACTGGTAATATTTTGTAATCACCTCGGTAATCACGCCTTTCGTGAAATAATTACACGTAGTCAATCGAGGAATTCGAAAATTCAAAATAAAAATCGTAATCAGTTGAAATAGAAATAATCACTGCATTCATCGTAGTTCACGAATAATCCAATGGTAATCACTGCATTCATCGTAATTCACGAATAATCCAATGGTAATCACTGCATTCATCTAATTCACGAATAATCCAATGGTAATCACTGCATTCATCTAATTCACGAAGAATCCAGTGGTAATCACTGCATTCATCGTAATTCACGAAGAATCCAGTGGTAATCACTGCATTCATCGTAATTCACGAAGAATCCAGTGGTAATCACTGCATTCATCGTAATTCACGAAGAATCCAGTGGTAATCACTGCATTCATCGTAATTCACGGAGAATCCAGTGGTAATCACTGCATTCATCGTAATTCACGGAGAATCCAGTGGTAATCACTGCATTCATCGTAATTCACGAAGAATCCAGTGGTAATCACTGCATTCATCGTAATTCACGAAGAATCCAGTGGTAATCACTGCATTCATCGTAATTCACGAAGAATCCAGTGGTAATCACTGCATTCATGGTAATTTACGAAGAATCCAGTGGTAATCACTGCATTCATCGTAATTCACGAAGAATCCAGTGGTAATCACTGCATTCATCGTAATTCACGAAGAATCCAGTGGTAATCATTGCATTCATCGTAATTCACGAAGAATCCAGTGGTAATCATTGCATTCATCGTAATTCACGAAGAATCCAGTGGTAATCATTGCATTCATCGTAATTCACGAAGAATCCACTGGTAATCACTGCATTCATCGTAATTCACGAAGAATCCAGTGGTAATCATCGGCATTCATAAAAAGTCAACGGAATTCATTGGGATTCAAACAGAAATCACAAATAATCTGCGGCAATAACGGGTAATCAGTGTAAAGATTATCGAATTAAGCTAAAAAAATCATAATCACGGAAATCAAAGTATTCATTCAGTAATCAACGGAATTAATATTAAAATTCAGAAATCAGAAATCAGGTGTACAAAATTTCTTTGAATGACTAGCCCCTCGAGAAAATGTAGGCTTACCGCTGACGGATTCGAAATTTGTCATTTGCAATCGAGAAAAATATGATGGTGCTGATATGAAACGAGCCTTACAAGAACAGAGGGTCATTATCGCTATAGAAGTTGCACCCACTAGCTGCAATTACATTTTAATATTTTATTCAAAACTTCAAATGGCGTATTGTTGCTGGGACAATAGGTGATTTTAAAAATTACTTTCCACCAGGCACAAAAACTAAGGAGGGGAAAAATACCTTCCATGTCTGCTTTATCCCCTTCTTCATATTTTGTATAAAAAGGCTTATTCGTGAAGCTAAAAGTACTTCAACGTGTATCTACAGAGCTAACGCTATAAGATTCACTAGAAAATTGAATTGTAACAACGAGTTTTTCTCTTCTCCGTAATTCATCATGCAAATAAAAATGCTAGTATTTTTATGTCTCACGGTTATGTCGCTTGCAATGAATATCAACGCTGCTGAATTAAAACCTGGTATGTAGATTAATTAAATTAGAAAATGTTAATTCCTCAAGTAACAATTAACATTTTCATGTAAAATTTCTTCAATAAGTTTAAATTCCTTAAAATGTAGAATTAAATTTTAATATTAAATTTAAAGGTAGAATTGTGCCGGTAATGTAAATAATAGTTCAAAGTGTAATAGCGCGGGAGTTTCAAGTTAATGTTTCTATTATTCGAATACCATCGTTATTTAGAGGTACGATTATACCAGGGATTCATGTATTTTTAGAAGCAGGAATGGAGAATGGTTAGCCTTTACTTCAGTCCGACCATGAGTTAATAATATGTTAGCTCCCTATAAGTTACTCAGGCTCCATAGGCGTAATGTATCCAGCGATTTCTTCTCATTTCGCCCGCGCGGGAAAAAAATCCGAATGTTGCGCTCTCTCTTGTTGAAAAAAAAAACCGCTCTCGTACGGCTCCTCGACCTCGAGTCGTCGGCTGATTTTTCACCAAGGGAGTGTTTCAGTCGTGAATTTTATGTTTTAAAAATTTAACATTAAATCATGGCGTTTGTATCAGTACTGAGACAAAAAAATGCAGGAACTCAATGCAATTTGCCGATATTGATGAAGAATGCTAAAGATAAGAGTTGTTATTGTGACTTGAAACCAGAAAATTATACAACTGAGCTAAATCCAATCCACTGATCTCTTCTAAACTGTTTTCTTAACCGAGTCTATTGAGCGAAATATTCGGCTGCTTAAATAGCTTCGATATCATTGGCTAGCTTCCACTACACGCGCTTCCGGGGAAAAACCGGAAAGAAGAGTAAATAAGATTTTCGTTCACATGTCGGCCGCATAGCGTCGCATATAATTGGGAAGCCGGCGGCGCGGGAGAAAACGCTGGAGTATAAAAATGAATTGCCTGAGTAACTTACAGGGAGCTAACATATTATTAACTCATGGTCCGACTCATAGCCCAGTATAAAGCCCCTCCCTTCAACACGTAACGAAAATTTTTAAATTATCTCATTGGTTCACTTAAACAACGTTATGATGACGTTGCTGTAGGGACGGCGTAAAATACGTAGTTACTTTTTACCTCTGTCGCTGTTCATACCCCACCCCCGTCACGTAGAAGGATAACGTGGACTTGGACGAGCGCCTAGATTACTTAGTTCTCCATTCCTGCTTCTAAAATTACATGGATCCCTGGTAGTACATACTGTCCGCTCTTGTGGTAATACATTTTGAGCAACTTTCACACTGTCAGCTTGACACACTTCTACCTTTAAAGTACACTTCTTCTAGATAAACCCTCATTAACATTCTTAGATTGGGGTGCTATTGAAATTGTCTCAACAAGGTGAGCAGGCTGATAGTCCTACTCTTCACGTACCAATTTCCTTGTTTTGAGGGGACAATGTTTGGGGCCCGAAACTAAATGATTTAGACCTCATGATCAGACTCGGTCTCACCCACCAGCTTAGAACACTTCTACCTTTAAAAGTACACTTCTTCTAGATAAACCCTCATTAACACTCTTAGATTGGGGGCTATTGAAATTGTCTAAACAAGGTGAGCAGGCTGATAGTCCTACTCTTAACTTGTCAATATCCTTGTTTTAGGGGACAATGTTTGGGGCCCTAAACTAAATGTTTTAGAACTTGTGTTCTTGGATACTTCCCACTCAGTCTCACCCAAAGAAGACACACTTTAATTTATGCAACCTGTATAAGCATATACATACTTTGTAGATAATTTACTAGTTATAATTTGCAGGCATACGCAGGGAATATATGGATAACATAAAACACCACCATACCACTTACATTAAATTTTTGTTTATACAGAAAACAGCGTCAGTTTGAAATCGGATGAACAGAATGGAAAACCTGTCATTCAAAAGGTAACTAACGGTAAAAAGCTAAAACGAGGGAATTTAAGAGGAATGGTTGACCTTGTGGGATGAAACTTCGAAAACTAAATCCGACAAATACACTATCTCACATCTATTTAAGTAATTAACAAAGCGTCGAAATTTAATAATTGAATTGTAATAATTTCTTAAATGCTTTCTATTATAAAAATGCACCTAATAATAATTTCTAGTGTATTTGGTTCTAAACATGCACATAATATTATGTAAGGGGAGTATGTTCACATATTAAAAACCTAAAAAAAAACTTGTCAACTATTATTTCAAAAGTGTCATTACGAATTTATTACTATCGAGTATGATCTACCTTGTAGGGTTAAAAACACCTGGATTTTATTTACATAATTAGTAAATAATTATTTTGAAGTTGAAACTATAAATAAATTAAAACAGTACCCCACGGTGCGATGCCCAACTGAAGTTTGATGAGCAGAAAAGCAAATGTTCAAAAAGGGTGAGCCTTGGATCTATTATCCCCTTATGGTTATGGGTAAGGGGATTGATTACCACTCCATCCCTCTCTCCGTCAATACATGAGTCATGTAGTCATGTCCTGTCATTTATTGATCCATGCATCGCCTAATACGAGTATTTCTTACCAAAGTTAAATTTTCATGGAATCTTTGAATCAACTAAGGATAAAAACTAAAATAGGGCATCCCAAAATAGTGTGTAGTCGTGTTACTGAATGATCGAATTACTATTCCCTTTACACGAAAACTTTGGGAAAGAATCGAAAATATATAGAATAAACAAAGACTCGAAAATAGTAAATAACACGATTCAGAGGCAGGAATAGAAATAAGGATGTTTTGTCGAATGGAAATAAAATTAGGCTTGACGGTGAGATCCACGAATTGAAGAAGGTATCTCTGTAAACGTTCCAGAGTAGGATCAAGTTCACCATGAATATATAGACTTCTTCTACTTGGAATCTTTAACAGGTTATTTTCTAAAGCCTTTGTACTTGAATTAAAGGGGAGGTGTTAGAACCGTCTCCCCCTGACGTCATGCATAATGTATTGAAATTAGAAAGCATTACAAAAAGATATAACATTATTATAATACAATTATTTACCCCACCGGATAATGAAAATACCAACAACAAAAAAACAGATAGTATTAAAAATTCTAATCTCAAAATTACTACTAACAAATGATAACGTCTTAACACTACACATAGTAATCCCCCAAAAAATAAACCAAAGCAAGTAGTCCACTAAGCCTTGTGAAACCGTATCGTTAACCGTATCGTTAACGTAACGTCACGTATCCAAATACGAACAGAACGCCATCTGATAACGTTTCTTAAACGATGCTTTCGGAATTAGGTAATAGGCGCCCTCTTTCGGATGATTTACGAACTAAAAACGGTAACGGTACGGTTTCACAAGGCTAAGTGGACTACTTGCTCAACTCTCTTTGCGTGTGCTGTACGAGTAGACCTAGGGTTAATGGTTGTCCTGTATATGTTAACAGCCAATGAAACACGAGGAAGGTGAGGGCGGTTAACAATCGGACATTATGGTATGGGGTATATGGCCTCTTAAAGATTCCAAGAAGAATTCTATGCATTCATGAGTTCACATATAGATCCTTCCTGTCTAGGTATAAGATTGGTCCGGAAATTAAATAAACCAACAAAATTTGGCGCCGTTGACTATTTTTCTTTTATATTTTATCTTTCGTCTATTTCTGAAATATACGCAACATAGCTTGTGATTTGGAGATAAACGATAGTATCTCAAAGGCTTACATTGTAAAAGTTATGACATTTCCGAAGTGCATGCAGACTATACCAACATTTCTATTTAGGAGACAGAAGAAAATCTATCTAGACTAATATCACACAAAGAGGATCGAATTGCTGCAGTGACCCGTCTAATGCGTTGGCGTTATGCAAGGATAACGCTTGAGGGATTTAAGAGGCACCATGCAGAAGAGAAATTAAATTATCACTCGCCATACCTCTAATTGATAAAACTAGTAATACATAGATTCTTCTACTCGAAATCATTAAGAGGCCATATGACCCATACTAATATCTGATTGAAGGTAAGGGAAAGGGCTTAAAACTTTGATAAACATTCTGCTTCTATATCCTCGCGTTTCATTGGCTATTTGAGTATGTACGACAACCGTCTACTTTAAGATTCCTCGTTCAGAACACGCTATGAGAAATTGTTTACATTTGAGTTTCGCACTCACAGGTCGCTAGCTACGTCCATATCACATGGTTTCTAAGTTCAAAAACGTTATGCATGACGTAAGGGGTTGAGGCTTTTACTACTCCTCCCCTTTAATTCAAACAGAAATGAATTGTTAAAGATTCCAAGTCCTGATAAATTCAATAATGCATCTTAACCCGATTTGACTTTAAAGCAAGTCTTGGCTGTGTTTAGTTTAAAGAAATTCCACTAGATGTTCCCTTAATCGAGGGGTGGAGTTGACTGACCCTCTAAGATTAGCAAAGGCTAGTTTTAGCTCCGCCCTCATGGATGAGTGCTGATTGACTCCTGCCTTTAGCAAGGCCCAGAATGTTAGGCGTGCCACAGGAGCCGACATTTTGCTTTAAGCATTGTATGGCAACAACTATATAAAAACTCTACAATAGATTTTAAATATAAATTTATAGTATTATAACTTATCCATAACAAATCTCCTCGCAAAGTGCTCATAGTCATAAAAAAACCCTTTAAAAAATGTCCATGCAGTCATCAAAATCATCCCATAGATAAGCCTTATACTTCTTTCAAATTATTCTCTCCAAAATTCCATAAAAAAACGCCTTAAGTGTCATCATCTCATTAAGCATCCCAACCACAAAGGAAACTTTTTTTTTTTTTCAAAAATATCCCCTTCGCCTATTAACGAGGGATGGAAAAGTTGCGCTACCCAAGGGGTAGGCAAACCTTAGACCCCAGAATCCCTCAAGCTAAGTCTTCAATCAAGACGTCCCTTACCCCATTTTCACCCATAGATCCGAAGCTATTCTTTTATCCGATTAAACTTTCCAGTTCAGAATAGAATAGAATCTCTTGGCCCTTGGCAGTTTCACCCCCTCCCCCCTACCAAATGGAAAGAGATTAAAAACCGAAACCATAAAAATCATCCCCCCTTCGGTTCTTTCATGGTTTTTTGTCTAACGCGACCAAAAGTACATAAACTTAAAATTATTAGAAGAAAAATCTTCATAGTCATCAACACTATTCTTGCAGCAAAGGCATTCGGTATGCATTTATCAGTTTTGCACAACCAAATCTATGATAATGTCTAAGAGCCATGAATGCCTGAAAATTCGAACTATTTTCAACCTTCAATTAGAAGAACGAAGATTCCCCAAGGACTGGAGTTATAATACCTATTACTTTGTGACGTACAGAGAGATTTAAGGCTACCTCTAACAGTGCTAAAATGACTACCCATAACTTGCAAGTAATCCTTAATCAGGGATAAGAGAGGTGAGATGGATTGGAAATGATGATGGGCAACTTGCGTCTAAATCTTTTACTCAGATTCGTTCGACACGTAACGAAAAGTTATAATTTTCTTATTGGCTGACTTAAACTAGGTTTTGATGACGTTGCTGACGGGGACGGCGAAAAATACGTAGTGCCATTTTACCTCTGTCGCTATGACCCGCCTCTTCTTTCATACCCCCGTCCCGTGGAAGGGGATCCGGGACTATGACGCGCGCCCAAATTACTCTGTTCTTTATTCTTACTTCTAAAATTAAATCGATCCCTGGTTCTAGATAATAGTTCAATAACGTTCATAGATTGAAGACTGATACGTCTTACTCCACACCTATGACCATTTCCTTGTTTTAGAGGACAACCAATGTTTTGGGATTCATATCTTCGTAACTAAATGTTGTAGAAGGTAGAACCAATGTTCTGTGACACTTTCCATTGAGTTTGACCCTAAGAACACGCCCTTTAATTTATGACTGACTTCACAGAAACACCCTGCTTTTGATTTATTTACATCACACATCTACTTTAAACTTTATTGTCATCTACTTTTGCCAGTCTACGAAAAAAATGTAGAAAAATCAACGATTTAGGTTAGCGATACCCGAAGCTGTCTTTTCTTAATTTAATTTTTGAAACAGCTTTTTTGACGGGTTTTCTTTTGGAGCTAGCTATTTCTCGCATGGAAAGTCTTAAGTTAATGGTTTTGATGTAAAGAACTTTATCTTTTTCCCGCTTCCCTTTTGCATTTAGATGTAGATTATCTTCTTTTTTTCTTTACCCTTTCTCCTAAGGGTCCTGGGTTATAGGTAGTAATTTAATTACAAGTTTTGGATGTGTTGCCAGACATGTAGAGTTTTTGGTTAATGATATGGGGTAATGCTCAAGTTTAGGAATTTACAAAGGCATTGTTTGAAATAGCTTCTACTATGCATGGCTCAAAAACAAGAGGTTGGTTTATGATAATGATAAACAATTTAAATTGTGAACTACTGATAGGTTAAGTTAAAATTTTTCGGGTTAATGATAGATTAATATTGTGAAGTTGCATTAATTGCAGGTTAAAATTGTGAAGTTGCATTAATTGTAAGTTAAAGTTGTGAAGTTGCGTTAATTTTAGCTTAAAATTGTGAAGTTGCGTTAATTTTAGCTTAAAATTGTGAAGTTGCGTTAATTTTAGCTTAAAATTGGGAAGTTGCGCTAATTTTAGCTTAAAATTGTGAAGTTGCGCTAATTTTAGCTTAAAATTGTGAAGTTGCGTTAATTTTAGCTTAAAATTGTGAAGTTGCGTTAATTTTAGCTTAAAATTGTGAAGTTGCGCTAATTTTAGCTTAAAATTGTGAAGTTGCATTAATTATAGCTTAACACTGTAAAGTTGCATTAATTATGGTTTAAAATCGTGAAATTGCGTTAATTGTGGCTTAAAATTGTAGATTAACTGACACAAATTGAAAACTGTGAAAGTAGCCTACAAACGCTGTGAACTATATTAAAATTGGTAAGGACAAAGAGGTTCAGAAAAAGTACCTATACGAGATAGCAATTTAAATGGTTTACACATGTGAAACAACCGCTTGAACGGTACTTACAAAATGTCCGTGAAATGCGCTTAGCTTAAAGAGCTCCAATTGCGCTTTTAAAATGGAGTTAAAACTCTCGAAATCGGTTTCGGATATGATCTTCAAATGCTCGAAGTGAGCTTAAGAAATGAATTAAAAGGTTGAAGTAAGCTTGGGAAATGAACAGTTATCAGAACATAAAACGGATTACCTATCAGTTTTAACACAGCTTGCGCGTAACAAATATGATTTACACTCAAACTTATACAGAATATTATAGACTTATGATTGTATCCAAATATATTCCACGCATGTTTATCAATTCACTCAACAAGTGAAACCTAAAAACTTCGATTGAAAAGAAAAAAAAAATTAACTTTTAAGCCTCCTTTGAAAGTACGTTCGCGAGTTTGCAATCTACTCAAATAACCCATTTCCACATTCAATACACGAAAAGATTTTGGTCCTAACTATATATATTTCCCCATACCAACATCTTCATCTCGTAAAAGAGCTCCTAATAACTTCTATAATGCCCAAGTCCCAACTTTTATGAAAAGAAAAAGAAGTCTTCAGATGACAAGGCAAGGCTTTACCACGCCATCCTACAGAGACTAGTGAAAAATGGACAAAAGCCGAGAAAACGTTGAGAGCAATGTTTGGATTTTATGGCGTTTTCCTTCGGGGAGTGCTCGGAAGAAAAAAAATGTTTTTCATTGGGAAAAAACGAGCGACTCTGAGACGTAGGCGCGTCTTCCGTAGACTCAGTCGCCCCTCCCGGTTTGCTCCCGGATTGATTCCAACCAATCCGACTCTAGAGACCAAAGTGGAGCGCCTGATGACGTCACAAAACCGCTCTGAAAAAGTTTTTGTCTTTCATTGGGAGCAACTAGGTCAGATCCTCGGAGCTAGAGCGATGACGTGTCAACCAAATACGGAACGATCTTGGTTCCCAAAGGAAAATGTTGTGAGTGTGAAACATTCAAATTCACTAAAGACATGCTTGATTAGGGGTTATTCATAAAGCTAAAATGGTATGGCTCTAGAGAAGAATAGGATTAATGGCTTCGCACCGTCCCAACTTTAAGGAAAAGTCAACTAACTATTAAAATCTTCCCCTGGTGCTAACGTAATTTATTAAGATATATTTCATAAGTTTGCCAATGGTTACTGAGAGGAAGTGACCAGGGCCGGATTAAAGAATTTTGCACCCCTTAAAGGGACTGTCTGGGACTGTAAAGAAGGCATCGGCGGGAAGGTAAAAATTATTTGAAATACGTCAGAGGCACGTGACTGAGGAGAGGCGTGGTTCAAATAAGCTTAGTTCGTTTTATTTCGAAAACTACCACTTCATGGAATTGGCGCTGCAATCTCGCGAAAAACAAGGACAAGATGTCAAGTTCCACTCTATGAGGAGTCTTTGTATCTTGGTATCACGTGATGTCTGTGACGTATTTCAAATAATTTTTACCCACCCGCCGATGTCTTCTTTGCAGTTCCTTTAAGCCTGGAAAAAAAGGAACAGCAAATGTTGCTGGGAGGAATAGAATGCGCCCCCGATGCGGTTATAGAGCATCCTTCACTAGTCTCTGTTTCACCTTACCCACGAATCTCACACTTATAGTTGCTATGGTAACGGAGAAAAGCCTTCTCACTCTCTCATAAGACCATCAGAAATCCTTCTAGTGTTCGCAAAGCTCGTCCTGGCCTAGTCTCGCTCCGGAGTTCAAACGGGAGAGATGTCAAAGCGAGTGCAAATAGCTTCTCAGCTCCGAAACTGACCTGTCTTTGCTCCGGCGCAACCTGGTGCTTAAATAAAGCTATTTTCTTTTACCCTAAACTTCCCGCAAATTCCTATGGCAAAGAATATATTGTATGTTTTAAAGGACCTTTTTTCAGTATATGTAGAGATGCTGGTTTGGTTTAAGCCTTGTTACTTGGTTCTTTTCATGTCACTCTTCAAGTCATTTAAGCCTAGTATACCGAGCTATTGTGTCCTAAGCTTACTTAAATTCTGATTTGCTTATTCGTATCAGAACTGTTTTTTAATTTTTTTAAGAGATGCTTTTTAAATTTTAAGGGGTACTTAACGATAAGAAAAAGGTGAACCTTACTGTCAAAAATAATGAATATAAATTCAAATTTGATTAATTATTTATACATTAATACTTAAGCATCTTATATCGTATATTTTTGAGAAAGCTGTTTATTTGCTTGTTGTTTACGGATAGTCGCAATTCGTTACCAAATTTGACTAAAATGCAACTTTATATCAGCAGGGATAGATTTAATTTTAGAAGTAGGAATGGAGAACGGTAAGTATTTACTTCAGTCCGACTCATAGCCCAGTATAGAGTCCCTCCATCCAACACGTACCGAAAATTTTAAAATAACTTATTGGCTCACTTAAACTACGTTTTGATGACGTTGCTGACGGGGACGGCGAAAATACGTAATCCTTTTTTACCTCTGTCGCTATGACCCTCCTCTTCTTCCGGGACTTTGACGCGCGCCCAGATTACTCTGTTCTCCATTCCTACTTCTAAAATTGAATCTTTCCGTGATATCAGATACCCTCCTCTTCTTCCGGAACTTTGACGCGCGCCCAGATTACTCTGTTCTCCATTCCTACTTCTAAAATTAAATCTATCCCTGATATCAGTAACACTTGGCAAATTTTGAGAAGTAGTTCGATTGAGTTCCTCAAGGTTAGGCCCAAGAACGCCTAGCCATTAAGCCCATTTGTTTCTTAGAAAACAACATAATGCATGCTTTTCATAAAAAGTAATAAGTGTTTAGTGTCTAAGACAGGAAATTTTTCAGGTTTAAATTCACTTAAAACAACCCGGAGAAAGAAGGGTTGAGTAACTATTTACAAATAGAATAAGAAAGGTTTTCTGTACAAAAAAGATTATTGGCAAAGTAATCTTCCGAACTATTAAGTTGGTAATGCAGAGCTTAAGAAATTGATCAGGTTATGCAGTGGTTCGGAGTACAACTGAAAAGTTTACAAATTTTGCACGCTAAAAAAGGAACACTCCAGTCAGCCAGCCTGCTTGAAGTGGTACATATTATACTTTTTAACATCTTATAGAGCGAGAAAATAAAAAATCTCCTCACAAAAACTCAAGTATTGAAACACATTTCAGTGCCAGTTTTTTTACCTCCGTTGTAACTATTTTATATGGAATCACATGAATACGTAATTTAACATAGTTAACGTTTTTTTAAAGACGAAATTTAATGGGAAGGTATACTGTTTATTTTACGTAATCTATATTTTTTGTAAATCTATAGCCACGATTACATGAGGTTTAGTCTAATGTGTCTACGCTAGGTCACATTGTCATTCGCGCTCCAGTTGAACGGTTGATAAAACCAGTACGTGTTGTATAATTATTGATAGGCTTAAGGTACGAAAATATTTATGGCCACCGAAGCGACATCAACACAAAGAATTTTCAATATAAGAAAGCAAAGGTTTCGGCAAAAAATATCAAGGGATACTCAATGGACAATAGATATTGAAGCGCATGATCAAGTTGGAGATGAAGTACACCCGTGGAAAATGAGGGGTTACTTTAGTTCGATTAGTAGTAAGTGGTTCGTGTGTTTGAGCGGATATGTAAATGGTAGAGATGTGAAGTACAAAAGATGTTATTGCAAGGTGCAACTCTACAGTAATGGTGAAAAAGTCACGATCCACAAGGAATACATCAAAGGCCCAACGTTCAATCAATTCGACTTTCAATGCATTTACTACTTAAATGATTTTGTTTATTCAATGGATCCCAACAAAGTAATCGAAATCATCATCACCATTGCTTCGTGCGACGAGAAAACGTTTATCGAAAGACATAAGACTTTGCTGGATGAAGGAATCTTAACAGACACAATCATCAAAACCAAGGATCAGGAATTTCCTTGTCACAAGTTCGTGTTAGCGTCGCAATCCGAATATTTCAAAAAAATGTTTCAAACCGATATGAAGGAAAGTCAAACGAACTCCGTCGACTGGACTGGGATTTTTGACGCCCCAGTGGTCAAGGATTTGTTGCATTTCTTCTACACCGGTAAAAACCCCCCCAACATTGTGGACAACCATTTCGAACTGTTAAAAGCCGCCCACCTTTGTCTTTTACCCGATTTGAAGGTCATGTGTGTGAACAGCATAATACCAAATATTTCCGTGGATAATATGGATTGTGTACTTCAGTCAGCGCTAACGTACGAATCAAAGCATTTGAGAAGAGGATTATTGAGGTTCATCGCTGACCATTGGGATGATGTATTAACTACAAATTTCTTGGATAATTTAGAACGAAACGATTACGAAGAATTATTCAAAAGTATCTTCGAAATGTTCAGGAAAAACATTCTTGTTGATTGAAATAAGTTTTAAGAGCTTCCAACGGCTTCCAATTACACATTTGGTATCATTTCTACCCATATTTTATCATAATATTCTATGTTTGGATTTAAGTTTTTTCCCTTTTTTTCTAAAGAGTATATAATTATGAATATTTCAGATATTAAAATTTGTCACTGCTGGGAAGATAATGAAATTCTATTGGCCGATTCAGTAAAGTGCTCTTCCGAGAAAATTTGAAAACATATTATGTTTCATTTTTTTCAAGTAAAATTTATTAACCCTTTGAAAGGTTTTGTTGTAAAGCTTTGATTGTATTTGGATTCGTGTTTAAATAAACATAAATCAATTACGTGGTTTAGTATCGGCTTGAAACGTCAAACATTCATAAAAATGTATGAAATATATAACATTTGTTTAGTATGGAGAGAAAAAATATTTCGAATAACACACGTTCCCTAATTTTTCCCTATGACAAGTAACATTGCATGTTCATACTCTTGCCTTTCCCTGTGTAAAGTTCACCTGAGACAAGGCAACTGATAATCGAGAGGCTTTACCCTATGGTAAGATTCAAGAAAAGTCATTCGTCTTTTTCTTCACAACAATGACTGAAGATCTTGCTTCAGTCCATCTCATCTAAAAACCTAATTGAACTGAAGCCAAATAAGTGCAATAGTCTAAGAGAAAACGTAACGCAGTCTCAACTTAAGATGTTGACAATGTCTTCTTCCTCAAGTAAAATCTGTCTTTCAAAACAGTTTTAAGAAAGTAACTTTTGGAAACAATTGCGCTGGTAATATATAGCTTAAGAAATTAATCAGATAGTGGAGTACTTCTGAAAAGTTTACGATTTTCGCACACTAAAAAATGAACTTTTCCAGACAACCAGCCAGCTTGAAAGGGTAAATGTACTACTTTTGCAAACCCATAAAACGCGAAAAGTAAAAAAATACATAAATGCAAATATTCAAAGATATTATACTCAATGTCTTATTTACTTCCTTTGTTACTTGTTACTAGTTTAATAAAGCAGAAATTTAATTTAGTATTAATTAAAAGGAAGACAGTGAACATTTCTATTCCATAATCTATATTCTTTAAAAAAGCGGCGATTAGATAAAGTCTAGACTCTAGTATAACCAGTCGACATTGGATCAGATTGTCACTCACGCTCAGCTTGAATGGTTGTTAGAAACAACGCGCGTTATTTGATCATTTAAAGAGCCTAAAAAATATTGTTTGAAGTTGCTTTTAAGGTTAAATAATGTCCACCGAAGGCAAATCAACCAATAGAATTTTAAAAATAAGGAAACAAACCTTCCGTCAAAAAATACAACGAGATGGTGAATGGATGCTAAATATTGAAGCGTATGATCAACATGGAGATGAGTTACATAAGTGGAAAGTAAAATATTCATATACAAGTACGAATAACGAATCGTTCTTGAATCTTAGCGGTTCTGCAATGATTTCAGATGTGATGTACGCGAAATGTTATTGCAAAGTGGAAGTTTACAGTAATGAAAAAGACAAGTTTACAAGTCGATACGGACACATGAAAGGCCCACTTTTCAATGAATTCAACTTTCCCTATATGTACTACATCGGTAATGAATATAGAAATACTCTCAATAAAGAAATAGATATCTGTATCACCATAGCTTCGTGCGAAGAGGATAATCCTTTCAAAAAGCCAAAGACTTTGTTGGACGAAGGCATCCTAACAGACATGATCATCAAAACCAAGGATCAGGAATTTCCGTGTCACAAGCTTGTGTTGGCGTCGCATTCCGAATATTTCAAGAAAATGTTCCAAACGGAAATGAAAGAAAGTCAAACGAATTCCGTCGACTGGACTGGCGTTTTTGACGCCCCAGTGGTTGAGGACCTGTTGCATTTCTTCTACACTGGTCAGAAACCCCCCAACATTGATGACACCCATTTTGGACTGCTAGAAGCCGCCCACCTCTGTATTTTACCAGATTTGAAGGGTATGTGTGTCGAAAGCATAGCGTCCGATATTTCTGTGAGGAACGCTGCTGATGTAATTCATTCAGCGGTAATATACGAATCAGGCTATCTTCAAAGAGCAGTCGTGAAATTCGTAGCTGCGCATCATTATGAACTAGGAGCTGATTTCTATGATCAATTGGAAACAGATATTTGCCAGAGGTTACTCAAAAGTATTTTCGAAATGTTTGGGAAAAACATTCTCCACGAAATAAATTAAAATGCTTAAGCTTCCTTTCTGATTTAATTAAGTTATAACCGTTTCTAATGAATTATCAGTGACATTCTAATTTTTTGTTCATTATATACGTTGCCATATTAAGTATCTAAGAAATAATAAATCTTTGAAATGTTTAAATGTAAAGGTTTGACTGTATTTAGAGATCAGTTTAAAAAAATATGAATTTTCCAATTAAGTCAGGTGGTCAAAGATTCATAAAATAGGTCTGTCTATTCCAGGCAGTATGTTCTACCATGCTTGAGCAACATTTTGGTTTCATCAGGGATAGATTTAATTTTAGAGGTAGGAATGGAGAACAGAGTAATGTGGGTGCGCGTCAAAGTCCCGGACCCCCTTCCACGGGTATGAAAGAAGAGGCGGGTCATAGCGACAGAGGTAGAAAGGAATTACGTATTTTTCGCCGTCCCCGTCAGCAACGTCATCAAAACGTAGTTTAAGTGAGCCAATAACATAATTTAAACTTTTCGTTACGTGTTGGAGGGAGGGGCTATGAGTCGGACTGAAGTAATTACCAAGCGTTCTCCATTCCTACTTCTAAAATAGAATCTATCCCTGGTTTCATAAAGAGATTTAACATTTGTAGTGCCATATTGTAAATTTTCCCTGAGACAAGGTGATAATAGACACGTAGCCATCTATTTCTAATTTAAAAATACAATTTGAGCTTATCTGAATGATATTTTGATTAGGGAAGTATGAATACGACTGATAAAAATATTTTTTCCAAGAATCGTGTTTCAATTTTCTTTTGGGTCGTAAACAAAGTGACCTTATCAGCACCACAATTATCACTATAAGTGCTTAAGGGGTAGAAACCATAAGTACCTGTTGTGATTCAGAGTGCATTTAATTTTAGTGTAGGCATTAATAAACGAACAGGAGTTACAGGACTCATAACAGGGGAATTTAAATTCGTACCCGATGTGGCTAAATATTAGAGATGGGCCGATACCAGTTTAAACCGATACCGATATGATCCGATACTTGGGAAACCGATACGTACCGATACCGATATTTTACCCGATCCTTCGATTAAACCGATATCAAACCGATACCGATATGGTATCGGTATCGGCCCATCTCTATAGATGATTCTCGATCCAATTTCGCTACTTGAAACTATAAAACTGGCTTATCATACGAAAAACCCATTTTAGACACTAGTTACGTTATCCAAAAATAGATGAAAAACTGTGCTGTCTCAGAGTTTAGGTCTTATGGCGCCATCTACTCTCAACATAAGTATTTATTTTCTTTAAAAAATATCGGGTAGAAATATCGGTTCATTTTTAACCGATACCGATATATCGGTACGTTATTTTAAAATTTCTGAATGTTTGCAGTTAACTCGAAATTACCCATAAGTTTAAGAAAATGTATATTTCTTGCATCTGAACCTCCATTCTCTAACAAAAAAAATGTCAAAATCTTGCTACAGTCCATCTCATCTAAAAACCTAATAGAACTGAAGCTAAATAAGTACAATAGTCTAAGAGAAAATGCAACGCAGTTTCAACTCAAGATCTTGGCAATGTCTTCTTCCACAAGTAAAATCTGTTAGATTTCCGTATTGTGAAACAAAAGCAAAAGACACGATCAAACTGATTCACTCGGAATTTGCTCTAAGATAAATCTTGCCCAGAATGCAATCATTATGTCATAAAACAGTTAAAACATACCCCATACTATTCTTGGCATAAAGAGATACTTAAGTATAAGTGGAATGTGTATATTTTTCTATTTTTAGCTTCAATTCACTATAGACTATTGAATAACTAAAGCGCCTTCTTGGTTTATTTCCCTAGGGCCATAAAGCACCGCAAGAGGCAGTCCGAGTTGGCTATCCTCCCGCGTTTAGTGAAGGCGGACTCCATCTGGCGTTACCTCTTGGCTAGAGGGAAATAAATAACCTACGATGGTGACCCCGTATGTGCCTTGGTTTCTCTGCAAGTATTTAATTGAATGGTCCATTTGGAAGTCATATTACCAATCTAGTTTGTTCCCTATCACAGGAAGTTAGGCTTATCTCGGGATTCGTGGAGAGGAGTAACGGGGAGAAAATCGTCTGTCGTCTGCTACCGTACATATTTTTGGCCTTTGTAGCAGACAACATACGATTTTCTTCCCGTTACTCCTTACCGTCTAGCTTAAAAAAGCTGTGAAATTTCACATGAGTTCATATACCAATATATCGCCAAAGCACATGGGGTTCCTAAAGGGTGGTAGAACCGAAGTACAGTGTGTTCTATCTGGTGACCTTTTGCCTTAAGGGCAACCGTTTACAAGTTATTAATGGAGTGACTTACAGATGACCTCTAATGGCCTATTCAGATTAGAGTAAAGACTTACGTTCACGTCGATCACCTCGTTAGTTTCATTTCTGTCGCGTCAGTACATTCATTTTCATGTAGAGATGTGAAAGCAGATGATTTAAAACGAGTTGCAAAAAGGTAATTTTTGAATCATGACTTTTGAATACTAAAATAGCCGAATCCAAAATGAGAAATATCGCCAAGAATCCTAAAATCTTTCATATATCGTCTGCTAAAGCTTAGCTCACTCGATCACGCGTCACTAATGCATGACCAAGTGTGCTATTGACTTACTCAGGGTTCATACAAACCTGGAAAACAGGGAAAACCTGGAAAAATCAGGGAAATAAATAGTTGACAAAAACCTCAGGAAAATTTAGAATTTTTAATAAAATTCAGGGAAATTGGCGTTAAACAGGGGCCGAGTAATTAAGCAAAATGTTCATAAACATATCCTCCAAAGGATTAACATTACACTACTTTGGAGGCTCATAACTCTGGTTATTAGAGATACGGGGATGTCCTTTGATTATGCAATAATTTGTTTTCCAAAAGTTGTATGAACCCTAGGTGGTGCTCAGGGCTGGAAATAAGAAAAATTTCTTATAGGACATGTGTCCATTGACACCCCGTTTGTCTGGAAAATTTATAGGACATTGCCCACTGGAGTACGTAAAAATTGTGTCGCGTCTTCATAGTCAAGCTATCAAAAACATTTACTGGTCAACCGTCCACTGACCCCCTTAGTTTTTAAATTTATGGGACATTTAAAACTTTCCTGTGCTTATTTACGGCCCTGGGTGGTGCTAGCTCGACGCTGCCCGATAAATTTGAACATTTTTTGACCCAAATCGTTCACTGCACATTCTGCACTTCAGTTATACCATCGTTTTTGGACATTCTGTATAATGATAGACCCCAACCACACATAGCTAGTACGGAATGTTTTCTACGTAACTTGTATTACGTAATCTTTCGAAAAAGTGAAGCCACGATTAGATAACACGCCTTTCAACCTGCCTACGCTGCATCATATTGTCATTCATGCTTAACTTGAATGGTTGGTAAAACTAATACGGGTGATATAATTATTGAAAAAGATTGAAAACTATTGCTTGGACTTACATTTCAAGGTCAAATTATGTCCACTAACGCGACGTCACTCGAGAGAATTTTTGAAATAAGGAAACAAACGTTTCGGAAAAAAATTAAAATGAGGTTTTACGAATGGATCGTAAATATTGAAGCGCATGATGAACAGAGTGATGAATTACACCAATGGATAATTAACAGTAACTATAATAAAGTCAATAGCTATTGGATCGTTGATTTGAGCGGTTTCGAAAAGAATCGAAAGGTGAGGTACGAAAGATGTTATTGCGAAGTGGAAATCTACATTAACGGAAACGAAAAATTAGGTATTTCGAGCAAGCGAGACATGAAGGGCCCGAAGTTCAACGAATTCTACTTAGATTCCTTCATATATCCTATCAATTACGAGAAAATCAACAACGACATTGAAATCTTTCTAACCATTGCTTCGAGCGACGAGAGTAACGTTTTCGCAAAGCAAACAAGATGTGCCCGGCTGGGCACAGAATACTTTTGCACGGCAACTGTCGAATTACTATTATTACTATCAAAAAATGGCCCAGGGAGGGACTCATAATATTAGCCACAGCGTACCGAACTTAAAAGGCGTATAGAAAATTTACGTGAATAGCCGTAACTATGCTAAAACGATTACCCGTAATTCTAACGTTAATTTATTTACTTCTATTATTATTCTAATAGTGCAACACAGTAATAGAAGTGAGTGAGTATGCCCTCGTTGTGAATTCTTTAACAGCGCAATCATTCAAATAATTTACTTAAGTTATAATTTTCAAACTTTTTCCTTATTATCTTAAGATGAATTTCGTCCCGAAACATCTTTAATTAAAATAAAACGTGAAAAAAAAAAATTATTTTCTCGTGTGGAATCGAACTTGCGACCCATGGTTCTGCCGAGCAAAACTCAATATTTCTAACCGATATACCACCTATACCACGCGCCCAGCCTGAGCGCGCTCCCCCGAGAATTTTTTCGGTACCTTTTAATTCGCCGAATGCCTAAGTTTTTTTTATCTCATTTTAAAAACAGGAATGTTAAAACAGAACATTAATTTT
This sequence comes from Phalangium opilio, assembly GCA_019434445.1. Taxonomy (NCBI): domain Eukaryota; kingdom Metazoa; phylum Arthropoda; class Arachnida; order Opiliones; family Phalangiidae; genus Phalangium; species Phalangium opilio. The sequence goes on from JAEQBA010000707.1 coordinate 150,805, forward strand.
TATTACGTAAGTCAAACAAAACTGATTCAGATTATTTTAAAACATTTTAAAACTAGTATTAATATAGTGCCACATTAAAACAATAATATTCCTATTTTTAAAATGTGAACAATTTTATTCCTATTTTTAAAATGGGACTCTATTTTATTCCTATTTTTAAAATGGGACTCTATTTTATTCCTATTTCTAAAATGGGACTCTATTTTATTCCTATTTTTAAAATATGACTCTATTTTATTCCTATTTTTAAAATATGACTCTATTTTATTCCTATTTTTAAAATATGACTCTATTTTATTCCTATTTTTAAAATATGACTCTATTTTATTCCTATTTTTAAAATATGACTCTATTTTATTCCTATTTTTAAAATATGACTCTATTTTATTCCTTTTTTTAAATATGACTCTATTTTATTCCTATTTTTAAAATATGACTCTATTTTATTCCTATTTTTAAAATATGACTCTATTTTATTCCTATTTTTAAAATATGACTCTATTTTATTCCTATTTTTAAAATATGACTCTATTTTATTCCTTTTTTTAAATATGACTCTATTTTATTCCTTTTTTTAAATATGACTCCATTTTATTCCTTTTTTTAAATATGACTCTATTTTATTCCTTTTTTTAAAATATGACTCTATTTTATTCCTTTTTTTAAAATATGACTCTATTTTATTCCTATTTTTAAAATATGACTCTATTTTATTCCTATTTTTAAAATATGACTCTATTTTATTCCTATTTTTAAAATATGACTCTATTTTATTCCTATTTTTAAAATATGACTCCATTTTATTCCAATTTTTAAAATGTGGCAATATTTTATTTATATTTTTAAAATTCCTCAATCTCAAAGTTTTGCTGGTTTTAAAAATTCGCGGGGATTTTCTAGATTTGAGGTTTTGAAAAGCGACATCTATGCGTGGTGCCCAAATACACCTTGACTGCCTTCCCTGAGATAGCGCGCTTAGGCCTGTATTAATAATAAATTTACTTTTGTTAAAACTTTAAAATTTTTTCGTCGTTAATTTAAGACGAATTTCGACTCAAAACATCCTTAATTAAAATTAAACTTAAAAAAAAAAAATTTCGTCGTGTGGAATCGAACTGCGACCCATGGTTCTGCCGCGCAAAAGGCAACTGCTCTAACCACCATACCACTAGCCTAGTTATCCAAGCCACTATGCGTGGTGACCAAATACACCTTGACTGCCTTCCCTGAGATAGCGCGCTTAGGCCTGTATTAATAATAAATTTACTTTTGTTAAAACTTTAAAACTTTTTCCTCGTTATTTTAAGATGAATTTCGTCTCAAAATATCCTTAATTAAAATAAAACTTAAAAAAAAAAAATATTTCCTCGTGTGGATTCGAACTGCGACCCATGGTTCTGCCGCGCAAAAGGCAACGGCTCTAACCACCATACCACGAGCGTAGTTAATCAAGTTCATATTCTAGGGGTATTTTTTTATAAAGCTCGCGCATGCGTATCAGATTCTTGGTTACACCATGACGTCAGCAAACCACCGCCGGTATTCCACTGGGGAATTTTTCATCGTTTCCCTCTCGTGGGCCCGTATATTTCAATTGACACCCGAGCGTGCTCGACGGGCTTTAAGTCTTCCGTTTATAAAAATATAACTTTTGAACGCCATCTGGCGTGCAAAAGTAAAAACCTTGTTGGACGAAGGAATCTTAACAGACACGATCATCAAAACCAAGGATAGGGAATTTCCTTGTCACAAGTTCGTATTAGCGTCGCAATCCGAGTATTTCAAGAAAATGTTCCAAACCAACATGCGGGAAAGTCAAACTAATTCCGTCAATTGGACTGGCGTATTTGACGCCCCAGTGGTCAAGGGCTTGCTGCATTTTTTCTACACCGGTCAGACACCTCCCAACCTTAAAGACAACCATTTTGGATTATTAGAAGCAGCCCACCTATGTCTTTTACCCGATTTAAAGGGCATTTGTGTCGATAGTATAGTGCCAAATATTACCGTGGAGAATGCGGCTTACGTACTTCAGTCTGCGGAAATATACGAATCAGTCTGTCTGAAAACAGAAGCGGTGAAGTTCGTGGTTGCCCACTGGGATGGTGTATTAGCTTCAGATTTTTACCAGCAACTGGAACCAGGGATTTGCAAAAGACTACTCAAAAGCATTTTCGATACGTTAAGTAAATACACTTGCGAAGAGGGCATCATTACGCTGCCTTGACTGAATTAATTTATAAGAAACTTGAATCCGTGAACACATTTTTGTCTTCAAAATATATGTTGGTCATTAAGAAACCTATGAATTGTTTTGTTGTGCTTTGATTATATTTGGATTCGTGTTTAAATAAATTTGAATCATGAATTTTCGTGGTTTTAGTATAGTCTTATTATTCATGAGAAAGGTAGGAAATATTTTTAAATATATTTAAAAATATATATATATATTTAACGTTGTCTATATTTTATCAATCTATCTTATTCCCGTTGGGTGCGCCGAGGCTTATCGCGCTATTGTCAAAATGGTGCTTATCTGCTTCTGAGTGAATGAAACGTCACCCGAAGCCACGTGATAATAGAGATTCGTAACCACTTAACTCAACCCTTTACAACCAAACTTGAGCTTATCTGACATCTTCACTATGATTATGGGGTAATGACTACGATGGCTAAAATAAATGGTACGATTCCATTTTTGATAATAATCGTGTTTCATCTTTGCTCGTAAACCCTACAACCATATTAAAATCAGAATAAAATGATATGACAACCATTTTTTATCGATTTATGTTATAAAATAACATCAAAATCATTAATAAAACTTGATAAAAGATTTCAGTTATTTTTATGTAATTTTTCAAAAGTTCATTTCTAAGCCTAAGACTGTTATTACAATAAAAACAGAGGTAATAAGAGTGACCTTTTAGCGACCGACGACACGTCGCGTGTTTTATTCCGCGATTAAATGCTCCCGCCCAACAAGTGGAGCAGTTGGATTTTCAACCTTGAGATCGGTTCTACGGCAGAACCCCTTAACATGTGTGATGGGTATATAATCACACACGTAGATAAATAAAAACCGTCGTTATTTTAAAATTTCTGAATGTTTGCAGTTAACTCGAAATTACCCATAAATTTAAGAAAATGTATATTTCTTGCATCTAAACCTCCATTCTCTAACAAAAAAGTCAAAATCTTGCTTGAGTCCATCTCATCTAAAATCCTAATAGAACTGAAGCCAAATAAGTGCAATAGTCTAAGAGAAAACGCAACGCAGTTTCAACTCAAGACCCCGGCAATGTCTTCTTCCTCAAGTAAAATCTGTTAGATTTCCGTATTCGGAAACAAAAGCAAAAGACACGATCAAACTGATTCACTCCGAATTTGCTCTAAGATAAATCTTGCCCAGAATGCAATCATTATGTCGTAAAACAGTTAAAACATACCCCATGCTATTCTTGGCATAAAGAGATACTTAAGTAGAAGTGGAATGTGTAGATTTTTCTATTTTTAGCTTCAATTCAACTTAAACAATTGAATAACTAAAGCGCCGTTTTGGTTTATTTCCCTCGCGCCAAAAAGCACCGCAAGAGGCAGTTCAAGTTGGCTAGCCTCCCTCGTGTAGTGAAGGGGGCTCCATCTGGCGTTACCTCTTGGCTAGAGGGAAATAAATAACCTAAGATGGTGACCCCGCCTATGTATGTGCCTTGGTTTCTCTGCAATTATTTAAAGGAATGGTCCATTTGGAAGTCATATTACCAATCTACTTTATTCCCTATCACCGGAAGTTAGGCTTATCTCGGGATTCGCGGAGGGGAGTAACGGGAAGAAAATCGTCTGTCGTCTGCTACAAAGACCTAAAATATGTACTGCAGCAGACGACAGACGAATTTCTTCCAGTTACCCACCTCCACGAATCCCGAGGTAAGCCTAACTTCCGGCGATAGAGAATAAGGTGGATACTGTCTAGCTTAAAAAAGCTGTGAAATTTCACATGAGTTCATATACCAATATATCGCCAAAGCACCTTTATATACATGGGGTTCCTAAAGGGTTGTAGAACCGAAGTACCGTGTGTTCTATCTGGTGACCTTTTGCCTTAAGGGTAACCGTTTACAATTTATTAATGGTGTGACCTACAGATGACCTCTAATGGTCTATTCAGATTAGAGTAAAGACTTACGTTCTTGTTGATCACCTCGTTAGTTTCATTTCGGTCGCGTCAGTACATTCATTTTCATGTAGATACTTGAAAGCAGATTACTTAAAACGAATGTAATTTTTGAGCCACGACTTTTGAATACTAAAATATCCGAATCTAAATTGATAAAAACTGCCACCCCAAAAGTCATTCATATATTGTCTGCTAAAGCTTAGCTCACTCGATCACGCGAAACTAAAGCATGACCAAGTGTGCTATTGCCTTACATACTAGGTGGTGCTCAGGGCTGGAAATAAGAAAATTTTCTTATAGGACATGTGTCCAATGATACCCCGTTTGACTGGAAAATTTATAGGACGTTGTCCACTGGAGTGCGTAAAAATTGTGTCGCGTCTTCATAGTCAAGCTATCAAAACTTCGGAAAAATTTACTGGTCAACCGTCAGTGACTTCCTAAGTTTTTAACAAATTTATGGGACATTTTTAAACTTTACTGGACAATGTCCAGTGTCCTGTGTATATTTCCGGCCCTGGACCGTGGTGCTATCTCGACACTGCCCGACGAAACTGGAACATTTTTGACCCAAATCGTTCACTGCACAGTCTGCACTTCAGTTATACCATCGTTTTTGGACATTCTGTTTAATGATAGACTATATAGACATATTCCTTTAAAAGATGCAATGCATCTTGGTGTCTTTGAGTATCCCGGAATTTGTTAAAACAGCGTGCATCGCGCAAAACCCGGTTGATTCGAAACATAGTGTCGAAATCTCTCACGATTTTACGACTTTGGCCCGCAACTCGTTAACGAACAAAATAGTGAAAGTACTTTTCTCGGAGTCAGTTTTCTCAAACTCCATCTCCCCATATCCCATTGTTATTTTACAGTACAGTCAAAGGTGGGGTAAATATGATTTTTAACACAGAGTCGTGGTCAAGTATGATGCGTGATACAAGGCAGTTTTTATGTTCTGGACAAAATCCTGTTATTGTTTTTTTGCCTGCCATTCTAGCATCTAAGGCACTTTGTAAGAAAGTAAGCTATTGGATACCTTTTTTCTTTTTTAGCTTATTTCTCGTGCGGATAAATGGGGCTATAAAGATAGATTGTTATTGTAATGGAACTCGATCTATGTGTTACAGAGTAACTCTGTACTACGTGTAAGGTTTACGATATCCTTGGGTTAAGGTTTAGATAGGGTTAAAGTTGAGTTAAGAAAATAATTCCCGAATGACATTATTTTCGTTAAACGTTTATTGCTTCAAGATAACGTTTTGGATTACTAATTTACTCGTAGAGATGTGAATTTACCGTAATTGTATGGTAATTGTAGGGTAATTTAGTAGTAAATTACCAATTCATAATTGAGGAAAAGTAAAATTACTTTTTGTAGATGTAGCTTTTCATCGTAAAAAATAATAAAAGCTCTGATATCGCCAAGGTAAAATTACTCTGTTACTAACTTACTACAAGTTATTTACTAGTAAATAATCGATTCAATGTTTTTGTAAATACAGGTTTAAAATGTAGGTTTTGAGCTCCAAAAATACTATGAAATGTGACAATTATCGTGGAAAAATTATGTTATGTTATAAATGGATAATTTACAACGGTTTTCGGTAAATTACCGGTAATTTTTAAAATAGTTGTAAAATGCCGGTAATTTAACTAATACAGTCCAAAATTACTGGTATTTTGGACAGTATTTGGTAAATTATCGGTAATATACCACGGTATTCGGTAAATTAAGACTGTATTCGGCAAATTATCGGTAATATACCACGCTATTCGGTAAATTATCGGTAATATACCACGGTATTCGGTAAATTATCGGTAATATACCACGGTATTCGGTAAATTATCGATAATATACCACGGTATTCGGTAAATTATCGGCAATATACCACGGTATTCGGTAAATTAAGACTTTAATCGGTAAATTACCGGTAATTTAAGACTATGTTTGGTAAAATATGGGTAATTTACGAAAATATTTGGTAAAATATGGGTAATTTACGAAAATATTTGGTAAAATATCGGTAATTTAAGACGATATTTGGTAAAATACCGGCAATTAAAGACACTATACTAAGAATATAATAAAACTAAGTAAAAACAGACCTTATGGTAAAAGCCAAACCCATATAAGTCCCATAATTACATCTCATAATTTTGCACTTTCCAATATTGCGGTGATACAAATATGCGTACTAATGTGGGAAAATCTTCGATCGCTGAATTTTACATACAGCCCAATCATCTTTCAACGTTATCAGTTCTTGCAAATGCACTTGGTAAATATGTATCAAAAATTAACCAGTGTTTCAATTGAAGTGAAACTTGAATATACCCCAATTATGATTAATAATTAACGATGTCCTTTAATTCCAGGTCAACCAATTTCCTCGCTTTATACCTTATATTGAGTGACCTCATAGTGTTTCATCCCCAGGGACTTTGTATAATTACAATAGAAACAAAGTACTACGCTTGGACGCTGGTTGGGAGTTCCGATGCTTATTTTCAGACAAACTACTTTCTCCGATGTCAGCAAAGTGATTTTGAAAAGGAACGGCGGACCGCGCTTCCGGTGGGTTAATGGGAAACCGGAAGTTGACCTCGAGTCGCCCAATATCCGGGGACAAGAGTGGGATGAGGGGGTGTTTTGCGCTCCGTTTGGAAATAACCTTTGACCTCCTCTATGCTCTAGTTCAGGCTCACTATTATCATCTCCCCGTCCGTTAAGAAATACAACCTACATACAATTTTTCCTGGATATATAGGATTAGGCTTAACGTCGAGGGGTTGGTCATTCTGATATAAAAATGGTTTTTGATTTTTCAAATCTGATGGATTTTTGGGACTATAAAAGGGGTTCACGTTTTATAGAGGAATTTTATATTTAATCAAAATAATGACAATAAAAAAATATTATCTGTACGGGGTGTTTTCGCAAAATCCATCGCAAATTATGGGGCGTGTTTTTTGGACGATTTTGAGTCAAAAATGTTCTCTGATATTTTACCGTCCTGGTCACAGATTTAAAGTTAAGGTTTGAGTGTTTTAATAAATAGGAAGAAAATGATCGATTTACTTAAAACACTCCAATCGTTTACTTAACGATGTTTTAACAATATTTGACTCAAAATCCACCAAGGTCCATCTTTACTATTTCGCTCTATAGGATACTTGCAATCGTCCAAATAAGGAACGAGTAGGACGTGTTGTTGACGGCGTTCAGCGAGGAAAACCGGTCATACGTACTACTTAACCAATATCTTTGGTATGTGCACTGAACGCCCTGCGAGGCGTTGATGACAAAAACCGAAAACCCATGGAATGCAAGCTGTGAGGTGCCCAAACTTTTAAAAGTTTTTGTGTATATTTTATGGATTTGTAAATGGTTTTTGTTGCAAATGGCCGACCTCTTTCTTAAAGTCCATTATTTATTCTGTGGCCTTTGCCCCATGCAGCAAGCCAGCTCTCGACGCGCTATCTGTCTCCTGGCCGGTCATAATCGATTTTAGTTTATGGGTGAAACCCAAGCCGGCCGGCTCTTTGGCTTTTCACCCTCGAGGTTTCAAGCGTTGAAATGAAAAATTTTGTTATTTAATCCGTTTGGCCTGCGAGTTTGCGATACTAGTAAAACAGATTTTAAGGCGGATGCCCACTGACATCGTTTGCCTATGTTTCGTGCGAAAATTCTCGCTTGCACACTTCGCTGAACGAGTTAGAAAAGTCAACCGTGAATTTCAAGGTATTCCAGTTAATAAATTTGAAGAACTAAAACATACTGGTAACTCCCATACCTATACCGTTGCCTCTGTATCCCTACCTACGCGAAAGAAGTCTTCCCAGCATTCTCAGCGTTTAGGTAGGGTCATACAGTACAGAATCGCAAAGAACTCCTCCTCTTTCTTAAAAATAGAAGCTAGTTTTCAAACAAATACAATGGCGCTACGCGCCAGCACTTAAAAATCGCCTACAGAAGGGTAGGGGAGTGCGCAAGGTACCTGGGAGAAATTCAGTGCCGCATGTCACCCATCATCATTTAAACTCCACACGAAGGCTACGGCAAACATAAAGCTATTGAATGTTTGACGCAAGCAACGCTCCAACGTCCCTCAAAATCAGGCGATTTGAACAATCGCGACTTTTCAAGTGATTCCCGTGGGCATCCACCTTCAGTCTCACTACAAACACGGCAAACTCTAGGCGGAAAGCCTGTTTAAATAAGAGAATTGAAATCGGATATATCGTTCTAAATTCCAACATTGATTCTAGGAAAGACGGGATTTCCTATTGAATCTGGGAAAAGGTACGCTTGCAAAAAACCTTAATTATCTTTTAAACTGTTGCAGAGTCCGCAATGATGAGTCTAAATTAGGATTTCTTCAATACTATATCGTTCATGAACTCGCACACAAGTTATGGAACTTCGTCGCAATGTCATGGAGTGTGACGAGAGGGGAAGGTGGTTGTAGATTTTGGTCACAGATTTTGGTCACGTACGTTACTTATTGCTTTTAAGGGTTGAGGATCGTTCAAAAACTAAGTCTCGCAACCCCAAAGTCGTTGTTCGCAGTGTTGCGTTGAAGGAAATAGGTGTAAAAATGTTCGTGCACGTACTTTATGAAGCAGGCTTTTTCTATTTGCCCAAAGAGGGCACAAAAAGTACATCCTGGTCTGGACAGTTCTCGCTATAGGAGTTTTAGTCTCAACTTCAACAAGTATGCATGCGCATATTTCTCTGCCATCTTACTGATCATAAAATATGATCAACCTGATATTTCTAGCAAAGTTAAAAAAATATGATTGAAAAACGAGTACTCTTAATACACTTGTTGTTAGCTTCTACTCCTATTATTTATACTCTCTTTTTGCTTAAAAATGTTACATTATGACCTTTTCAAATAGGTTAAAAACGGTGACAATGCGTCCAATGTAATCGCGGCTTTAGTCTTGACCATGTCTATAACAACTCTATGGTTGAAAGCAAAATGTTACACTTCGACCTTTTCAAAACGGTTAAAAACGGTTACAAAGTGTCCGCTTTAAAATCGGCTTTAGTCGCGCTTTACCATGTCAAACAGCTCTATGGTTGAAAGCAAAACGTTACATTACGACCTTTCCAAAGATGTTAAAAACGGTGACAATGCGTCCAATGTAATCGCGGCTATAGTCGCGCTTGACCATGTCTAACTGACCTATGGTTGAAAACAAAATGTTACACTTCGACCTTTGCAAAACGGTTGAAACAGTTACAAAGTGCCCAGTGTAAACGCATGTCTAACAGGCTTCTCTATGGTTGAAAGCAAAATGTTACATTTCAACCTATTCAAAACGGTTGAAAAGGGTTACAAAGTGTGCAGTGTAAATGCGTCTTTAATCTTGACCATGTCTAAAGTCAAAAAAATGAATCTAAGTAGAACGAATTTCCACAAAGGAATAAAGCAAACGTAAAAGCAAGCAGAAACAAATAGAAAAGACGATATTTCTTGTAAAAGCCCCGAAAGTATTCAATCTCCATATCTAAGTCTCTTTAAATAAAAGATGGAAGTAAGTATTACCATACAAAAGCATAGTCCTGACGTCCAATCTACGTAAAACCCGAGGCTTTTGATACTAACAACTGAACAATAAAAGAAAAGAGAAATACTAATGCATGCCTCGAAATTGCCTTCCAAAAATATATTATTTCTCTCCGCATATCCCATTTGAAGCAATATCAGTTTGAGTTTTAAGAAGCAATGAAGGCGATGGTTACGGCGAGCAAGATAAACATGTGGCTAAGATAAGCATAAGTTCATAAGATATGTTCCATAAGTTTGTCACTGGTTACTGAGAGCTTGTCTTGAAGTGACGTAGGTGAAACTTCTTGGATTTGAGTCGTAAAGCGACGCCTGATGAGGCTCTATCAAAGGCTTAGTACAGACTAAATAGGAAGATGAACTGCAAAACTACGTGTAGTCAATTCTCGCTTCTCGTTCTCGAACTAGCCCTTAGTAAGTCTCTAGCATTACGAAGTACTGGTAGTGTCATACCTATGGAACATAAATTTTAAACTTATGGATGAAGGATACTAAAATACACTGGTGTAGTTATCGCATTAAGCTTACTAGAGGGGACAGTCTAATTACATGACGTGCAAAATTTCGTGAACACGATATACATGATGTTTCTGATAAGTCTACCATAAATTAAATGGCGTTAATTAATTGGGCCAAACTGAATGGAAAGTGTCAAAGAACATGCTGGGATCTACAACATTTAGTTACGGAGATATGAGCTCCCAAACATTGGGGCTAAATTGGACGCCATCTTTAAAAATGGCTGCCGGAATAGTAATAAAAATGTCCCGACGGGCAACGCTTGGGGTCTTTGATGCTAATGGTTTCGTATCTAAATAAACTGTTTCATTTTCGACTTCAAAATAATTAAAAATACATTCGCTTCTCAACGTTGAATATTGGTAGCTAAATCCTTGCCCGAAACATGTTTACCTCAATTCGATAATCAGTAAAAGAACCCTTAGTTTATTCATTCCTGCTTTTTATAAATATAAAAATTCCTAGATTTATATTACGTCATATGGAAGAACAATTCCGATTTGCTTAAGAATCCCTATACTACAGGTTCAATGCACGAAGCTGAATCCGACATTGAAACCCTGCCTTTACTTCCATTGGTTTATTTTAAACGAACAGGTAAGAATATAATATCGAAATCATTATAAGCCTATAGTAGGGAAAAAAGTAGTTTCTTCTGATAAGTTTGCGCTATTCATTTTTCATTTTCTCTTTCTTGGTTGATGTCTCCTATATTTCTATCAATTTCGTTTTCTGTCCCGCAGGATAGGGTTAGAGGGAAACCTTCAGCCTCTCTCCCTAAACCCTGCAATAACACCACTCTATTTTGGAATACATCAGCACGGTCGCTTCATGAAACCAAAAGCAAATTAGCAAAAAATACTTCAAACTATGATTGATATTTCCGTCGACTTCACTTCATTAAAATTCAATGATCTTTTAAAAGAATTAAAGACAATTCACCACTTTCCCACGTACATTTTGCTTATTTCCATTAATTCACGAAGTCTCAAATAATCTTCGCACTATTTTTTATTTGCCGACTTCTCCATTTACCTTTGCACCATTATAAAAAATACCCCAATTTAGAGCCTAGTCATTTAATTTACCGAATTTTGTTCTTAATTTCACGACTTCTCTATTAGAATTTCGTATAATTTTATAAATTTCATGACTTTTCCATTGCGATTTTCCATTATGTTACTAGTTTCCTGGTTTTTTCCCTGACATTTTGCTTTATATGTCTGAATTAATTTCATTACAGCAAAAGCGCATAGATCAGAAAGTGAAGAACATTAAACCTTTCCAGCCTTTAGCAACGGTATTCGTGTAAAATGAGAAGCAAGGGGGGACACAAATGGGTGGTTGGTGAGCCTCGTTTTCAACTACCAATCGAATCAGAGATATATTAGGTCATGGTTAATGTCACGTGACAAGCGGAAAGTAGTTCGCGATGGTAGCGGCTCCTGGGGATAGTGGGGAATACTATTGAGAAATCGGCTGCTTAACTAGGCTTAACGGTTGTTCTTTAGCGCTCTTTCGGTTCAATCGTCGTGGAATTTTCAAGTTTCGTTAAGTTGAATTTTGATATTGTTTTTCATGCATTCTATTGCACCTTTAAGTTTTCTGTCTTTATCAATCGGGAAAAAGTCATCCTTTTCGTAGCTTTCTAAAATGTTTGCTAAATTCAAATCTGACATTTTGACAAATGTGCCGATTCCCGACTACCTAAATGACTAGATTATATTAAGCCTTGGAATTAAACTATAGCAGACGACATGAAAATAAAGAAATAAGTGAACTATATTTTCGAGCCAACTTACGCATGTACCTTGTGTAAAACTACGCGAAAGTAACTCTCCGCCGCGGCATAAGACCAACTCTTCCCGTCGCTCTGTAAGGGGGACGGAAATCTTGAATCGACTATGGGGGAACTCATTTTTTCACGTTGCGGTTTAGGCTTCTCGTTCTTCACTTTCTGGTTATCTATGCGCTTTTGATTACAGTTATTGTACTACATTGCATTATTTTATTAATTTCCTTACTCTTATGTTGATATGTTGCATTACTTTAACGTTAACTGCAATATACAGGGTGTTTTTGAAAAGTCCATCAATAATGAAGGAGCGTGTTTATTGGAACATTTTGAGTCGAAAATGTTCTATGACTATTTTCCGTCCGAGCCACTGTTTTCAAGTTTGAATTGGAGTAATTTACGTATGACCCCTTAAATTTAATTAGAAAATTGAAATAAAACTGTAATTTAATTAAGGGATCATCCCTAAAACATTTAAATCATAACTCGAAACAGTGGCTCGGACGGCAAAATGCCATAGAACATTTTCGACTCAAAATAGCCCAATAAACACGCTCCTTCATTATTGATGGACTTTTCAGAAACACCCTGTATATTTTTTTTTAACTTATACGCATATTAATTTTTACTTTTCACTATTTTGTAAATTCTCTTATTTCCATTAATACTTTGCGCTATTTTAAAATTTTACTTACTTTTCCATTAATAATTTGCATTGTTTTACAAATTTCCTTGCTTTCCATTAATACTTCGCACTATTTTAAATATTTCCCATAATTTTCCATTAACACCTTTCCTTATTTTATAAATTTCCCATACTTTTCCATAACACTTTTCCCTATTTTATAAATATCCCATAACTTTCCATTAACACTTTTCCCTATTCTATAAATTTCCCATAATTTTCCATTAACACTTTTCCCTATTCTATAAATTTCCCATAACTTTCCATTAACACTTTTCCCTATTCTATAAATTTCCCATAATTTTCCATTAACACTTTTCCCTATTCTATAAATTTCCCATACTTTTCCATTAATACTTTTCCCTATTCTATAAATTTCCCATACTTTTCCATTAACACTTTACACTATTCTATAAATTTCCCATCCCTTTCCATTAACACGTTTCCCTATTATATCAATTTCCCATACTTCTCCATTAAAACTTTGCACTAATTTAAGAATTTCCTGATTTGACCTTTCAACTCTTTGACTTGAACTTCCACAAAAGACAAAAGAATTATAGTACAAAAGAAAACATTAACGCAGTGTAAAAATAAAACAATAAAAAAGGAATAAATGACAAGTTTTTAACTTAGAATTAATCTACTTCAGGCAGGACACAATTGGAAATGGGTTCCAGGGCTTTTTATCTCGACAGAGAACAGTGAGCTAAAGGAAAGTTCTATGAGTTGTAGAAAGCTCGGTTTTTATGTTCCGGGGAGGGGGGGGGGTGTGAGGTTAGGTTTTGAAAGGCGGAAAAGAAATTACGGTATATGCATTACCAGATACGGAGTTGAGGTTTCAAAGAAAAGAATGCCCGAATAACCGAACCCCAAAAAAATGATTGAAATTGTATGTATGGTAATTTAATTAAACTATTCTTTCTTCTCTCGGTTTTTTTTTAAAAAAAGTTGAGGGTGAAAGATTAAATAAACTAAAAATGAATGAATAAGAGTCGAACATGTATCGAATTCAGCTTTTGATTTCTTTAAATTTTTAAATGGAAAATTGTGGTTAGGTTTTTTTTTCAGTTTCATTGTTCTGGGGTTGAAGGTGAATGTTAATATTATTTTTTGAATAAAGTAAAAGCCACGAATGACTGACTGACTGACTAATAATTAATGACCAAGAAGTGATATCTAGTTTATTAGGGAGAAGGTATAAGATGCCTAAGTATTCGCGCGCCATAGTCCCAGTCCCCCTTTCAAAATACAAGGGGGGACGTAAAAGGAGGCCGGGCTATTTCGCCTCTCCTCAGTCGGAAAATATGACTGTAATTTTCGTCATTCGTGTCGCGCTGACGCGAGTTTTAAAGAACCAGTGAGATGCTGGTTGTAATTTAGAGGCGGGGATTAACTCCGGACCTACGTTTGGACTGGAGATAAAGCTTGAAAGGTGGCGAATTTATACCTTCTGCCTAATGAACTAGATATCACTTCTTGAGGACCAACCCACAACTGCTTTATCTAGAAGGCTGAAATTTTGCAGTGACCTTCCTCTTATGTGGTAAGTACACACTAAGAAACTTTTTCAAGTTCACGGCCATCTTGAAAAATGGCGGCTGCAAATGTTAAAATAAAGGCTTTCCCTTCGGAATAAGGCTGATTTTATGTTTCAAACATTGATATTTTGTGTACTGGTTTCGAGTATTACGACATTTTGGGGTTAAACACACCGCCATCTATTACAATGGCGGCCCAAAAGTAACAAAAATGTAGTGACGGACAACGTCGTGTTCCTTTCTGCATTTCTGATTTGAGACAATCTTATTATTATAACTGGGTGATTTGTCAACACAAAAACTGCACAAAGGCGAGATTAAGATTCTAGCGCATCAAGGTCATTTCATGTTTCAACAGCGCTTATAAATCTATATATTATAAATAAGACCTGCAGGTTTCTGGTATATCAAGGTCACTGTAAATTTCAATGTACTGTTTAAATTCCGGTACTCGGGAGTAGGAATAAATTGATCTATTCCAATAAACTAACTATGCACGGATCGCCAAAAAAATACTTGAAGGGTTTGTAAAGAAGCGTCGGCGTTTCGATGAAAATTATATGAAATACGTCATAGGCACGTGACTGAAGAAAGGCGTGGTTCATAGAAGCTTAGTTCGTTTTATGTTGAAAACTAGCACTTCGGGGAATTGGCGCTGCAATCTATCGAAAACAAGCACTAGGTGTCCTGTCCCGCTAAGGGTGGAGTCCTTGTATCAAGGCGTCACTTGGTGCCTTTGACGTATTTCAAATAATTATTACCCACCCGTCCCTGCCTGATTTACAGTTCCTTTATCAATTAAAAAGAAAATCATTAGGAACCTCCAAAACTGAACCATGAATATCCACTCTAATGTTCTGCGCTGTTGAAATTAACTTAAAATACAAACCAGGCCCGGCCATTCGACCGATTGACCCAACCACTGACCCTCCATTCTGACACAATTCGAGAAAGGCAAAAAGAAGGTTAAGGGAGATACCGGGGCAATCTTTCATTGTCACCCTTGTACTTGTTACATCTCCCATTTGGAGAATGTAGCTCAAATGTATAAGAACAAGTTGGGAAAACCAAAATATTACCTCTCCGTGTCGTGAAGATTATATAACCAAGTTTCCGACACACAAAATTAAGCTGTAATATTCCACTCGTACCACCATTTAAAGCTCAATAGAAAGACAATGATTTTATATTTCAATTTATATTTATTTATATTAATATTTTCTTTTCGTAACCATTTAAACTGAACCAAGTACAACGAACTTATCAATTATACTACAAACTCATTAATTGTGCAACATCAATAATTTAGTAACAATGGCATTAATTGCGCAACATCAATAATTTAGTAACAAAGTCATACATTCAACAACAAAATTTAATATCATGGCTTCAGATGTTAAAGAAGCCAATAATGAAGCCCTGGTGATATTGTTGCTTCCTGATAAGTTCTGTTCTCTAGAGGAATGAATGTTGGTACTTAAAACAAATAGGGATTTCCAACCCAATATTAACTGAATAAAGATACTTTCATATCGTAAAAGGACGTCACAAGTAATTCACTGCAATAGTGGATCTATCATGCAAATATCCCAGAATTGGCACACATTCCTGAAGACAAAATGCCATTTAGATTTACACTCGCACCAATGTTACTACGTTTAGATAATTTCCTCTCTCACAATCTTTTGAGAAATGGCTGTGAACGTCACTTTATACCATACATCCAGTGACTTTGCCCGAAGCTCGGTTTTTGACCAAGACTTACTAAACGGGATCGTTTGGGAAATGGCTGTGAACGTCACTTTATACCATACATCCAGTGACTTTGCCCGAAGCTCGGTTTTTGACCAAGACTTACTAAACGGGATCGTTTGGGAAATGGCTGTGAACGTCACTTTATACCATACATCCAGTGACTTTGCCCGAAGCTCGGTTTTTGACCAAGACTTACTAAACGGGATCGTTTGGGAAATGGCTGTGAACGTCACTTTATACCATACATCCAGTGACTTTGCCCGAAGCTCGGTTTTTGACCAAGACTTACTAAACGGGATCGTTTGGGAAATGGTTGTGAACGTAATTTTGGTCGCACATCGACTAAAGCAGTAAATTATTTTCAATTAAACGCAATTTATCAATTTTGAATCCACTATCAGTCGCCTAGAAATCCTCAATTAGTTCAAATTCCTGACATTAACATACATCTAGACAACAGAACTTGATGGACAACAACAACGTTCATTGATACAGAACTCCCAGTAGGTAGCGCCATGAAACCAAATGAGACCTGAAAACAATTGAATAGCATATAATTCCTTATTCCACACAGGAATATTGCAATTTGAGTCAAGGATCGTCCTCGTTTGAATTCACACAGAATTCCTTATTCCACACAGGAATATTGCAATTTGAATCAAGGATCGTCCTTGTTTGAATTCACACAGAATCCCTTATTCCACACAGGAATATTGCAATTTGAATCAAGGATCGTCCTCGTTTGAATTCACACAGAATTCCTTATTCCACACAGGAATATTGCAATTTCAATCAAGGATCGTCCTTGTTTGAATTCACACAGAATTCCTTATTCCACACAGGAATATTGCAATTTGAATCAAGGATCGTCCTTTTTTGAATTAGCAAGTTGGCTAATGGAACCCCAGAGTTAAAGGGCGTTTTTGCTAGCCATTTAGCAAGTTGGCTAATGGAACCCCAGAGTTAAAGGGCGTTTTTGCAAGCCATTTAGCAAGTTGGCTAATGGAACCCCAGAGTTAAAGGGCGTTTTTGCAAGCCATTTAGCAAGTTGGCTAATGGTACCCCAGAGTTAAAGGGCGTTTTTGCAAGCCATTTAGCAAGTTGGCTAATGGTACCCCAGAGTTAAAGGGCGTTTTCGCAAGCCATTTAGCAAGTTGGCTAATGGAACCCCAGAGTTAAAGGGCGTTTTTGCAAGCCATTTAGCAAGTTGGCTAATGGAACCCCAGAGTTAAAGGGCGTTTTTGCAAGCCATTTAGCAAGTTGGCTAATGGAACCCTAGAGTTAAAGGGCGTTTTTGCAAGCCATTTAGCAAGTTGGCTAATGGAACCCTAGAGTTAAAGGGCGTTTTTGCAAGCCATGTACGTAGTTATATATAGGCATGACGTGTAATAGAGTAGTGGCGGTAGAGAGGGGAGTAGACTATGTATCCTCCCCTTGGTCGCGCTCTTGTAAGAGCCCAGTAGGCGGACTAAGAGATAGAACGTTTCATCTTACCTTACCGCCACCGCTCGAATTAATTAATTACAGGCTAAGACCCTCCCGGGTAAGCCAAGTAGATACAGCCACCCTCTCCACCGACTTTTATCTACTACTGGTTTTACTATGAATAGTCGCTTGATAAATATATCTTTAGACACCAAGATTTGCCAGCTTTAAACTTCTTTTTTTTTCGACAAAACATATTTCTTTGTGATAAGAATAATAGTTTTTTTTCTACGAAACGCTTCGTATCGGTCTATAAAGCTCTGTTTTCAAAGCATAAATATAATTAGCAATGATAATCTGTTGAGTATTTTCTCTTGAGACGAGGTATCAATGCTAGGAATTCCATCAACTATTAATTAACAAAGCTATTACAGCTAGGACAACAGACACCCCTATTCCTTTTTAACAAAACATATTCCTTTATGATACGAGTAGTAAGTTTCTCTGTAACAGGCCTCGAATCTGTCTCGGAATAGTTTGTTTCCGAACGCTAAATCTAACTGGCAATGATAGTCTGTTGATACTTTCTCTTCAAGGCCAGGCATAAGTGTCATATCAAAGGAATCAAAGAACATCTTCAGTGCCGTTTTACTTTTTAAAAAATTTATGTTAAAATCTCCCACAACAACTGTCGGAACAGAGGCATCATATCTAATATCGAATAAAGGATTAAAATCCTCAAAAACTGATCTCAAACTCGCTCCAGGCGATTTGTACAACAAAACAACAGTCATCGGTTCATTTTCAATCGAAACATCCAACCAGCAACGTTCCACATGCGAATTTCTGAAAGGTTTATCGGTTCGTAAAACCCTATTATTCAAATCGTTAACTACATTTTCTGGTGTATCTTTTAAATAAATGGAAGAACCAAATGCAATTCTACGTGCCGTTCTTGGCAGATAAATACCACCCACTTCCCTAAAGGATGGCACATGAAACTCATCATTTTCTTTCTTCCACGTTTCAACAAAGCATAATAACTGGGCATTTATTATTACGGTGTCTGCTAAAATATCTTCCAAATGTGCGTTTAAGGACTGCACATTGTGAACATAAATATAAACCGGTTCGTTCAAGAACGGTAACGCAATACTCTTCGTATCTCGTAATCTTTTAAGTTCCAATCCAACTTGATTGTTTTTAGGCGCATTTGGAACTTGAAATTTACCCTCAATATACAAACCAGAGGCGTTTCTCGCTCTACTACAAGCAACGTATAAATGAGCTCTCTCTAATTTCTTTCTTTGATTACAATGCACTACTACAGACGAATACGTATCTCCTTGACTCTTGTGTATCGTAATAGCCTCAGAAATGACCAAAGGAAACTGTTTCCTAGAGACCGAAACATTATTTTGCCTCCATTTTCTACTGAATGCCTTAGTAACTTTCTCGACAGGAGTCCAAATCCTGTTAAAGTTATTCTGCTCGTATAACCCATGACTCTTTTGTCTCAACAACTTTCCAACATTAGCATCAGCAAACTCAATCCATACCCTAAACGGAATTTGTTCACCCAGCCTATTTTTGCCGTACTCTATTTTTCTTAACCAACCTGTTGCCCCATTTGTAAGTCCGTCAGACGTGTCAACATTGTTAGTCATCATGTATCTGGCGCCACAAGCGAGCGTTAATTCTTTAGGCAGACCATATGTATCAGACGTTGCCAACGTTTGAACTTGAGAAAGAATGTTATTTCTAACTTCGCTAGTAAGATCACCATTTACAACATCTACTGAAACGGAAATAGACTTTTCCGTATTCATGTTTAAAAGCATCTCTTCGTTAAATTGGTTCACTTCAACGTTAGTAGGGAAAAGATGTATCGCTTCTTTTGGCGGTACACGCTCTCTATTCACTTCTAAACTTACAAAAAAGTCAATATCATCCTGATTCATACTTCCCACAGCCATTCTGTTCAAAGCTTCCGCAAATCTTTTGTCATCTTTTTGCCTCATAATTTCTTCAAGCTCTGCAAACTGGAATTCTTCCCATATTGGGTTACCAATTAACGCCGCATAGGGATTGTCAGTATCACTTTGACCTTGAAAAGCGAAATGATCGCGCACTGGTCTAAGTTGGTTAAAATCTCCAACTAACAGTACAGATACACCACCGAAATAATCTGGACAACCCATTATCTCTTGCAATCTCGCGTTAACTCGGTTAAAAACCTTGGCTCCAACCATTGATATTTCGTCAATAATTACCAATTTCACTTGACCATACATCAATCTACAATTGTGAAGAGTTTCACTTTCTAGCCTGGAAATATTCCCGGCAAATTGACTAACCGGTAGACAAAAGGTACTATGCAAAGTAGCGCCACCTATATTAAAGGCAGCCTTGCCCGTAGGTGCGCATCGCAAAACTTTAACTTCCGAGGGATTAGACCCTGGCTGCTTATTGTAAAATCTAGTAACAGCTTCAAATATGGCACTTATCAAAACGCTTTTTCCAACACCAGCGCCACCGGTAACAAATAGCCGTAAAGGCGTTTCCTTGCATTTTAAATGATGCAGAACTTCATAAAATATTTCTTTCTGTTTCACATTCAGCATTCTAACAAGTACATTGTACTCAGAATCATTGACTAACGTCACTGACGGAGCAATAGTTCTTTCCGCATTACCATCAAGAATATCACGGGTAATATTTCCTATAGACTCCTGAACCGTATTAATTAGAAATTCAGAATCTTCAACAATTAAAGATCTATCTATTTCATTTCGATGTTCCAATTCAGGCTGAATATTAGTAAGATCAGCTTCAATAGCTTCACTTTCGAAATCTCGGACAGCCTGTTCAATGGCCGCTTCGTCAATTTCGTTATGAAATTCTTTTCTACATTCCTTTATAATCTCAAGTTTAAGTTCATACTCTGATTTCAGATCCTTTGTCAAAATGTCCCTACTCTCATCGCGCCAAGGCGAGAACAACATTATTTGCTCACGATAATACTGTTCGGGTTCTTTCACTAAATTGAATCTCCGATACCGCATAATTTTAGAATGACCACGTTTTCTAATAAAACCTGAATCATTTTTCAGTTTCAACCATTTACCACATTCAACTTCAAGGTTTTCACTGTCATCAATATGACTTTGGGTTTTCGCAACTCTACGACTTTTGGAAAACTCGTACCACGTCGCAAATTGAGCTAACGTTACTGCCTCTAAATCATCTGGCCTTTGAACATAATGGTCCAACATTCCAGAAGCGAAAACGTCCATACTATCTTCTGACAACTGTTCAAGCTCACTTTTGCTTTTGAGAATATGGACTCGATTTTCGGGCAAATTTGTATTAACGTAAATACAGGCTCGACTACATCTAGAGACTGGAATTTGTAAAACACTATATGCCGCTTCTTGCGCGCTTACCTCGTGCGCATTCAAAAACTGATTTGCTATCACTTTCAACTTTTGCTTTACCGTACATTTATCTGACTGTGCTCGTTTAGCAGCTTCACGCAAAAGCATTGACATGCCACGCTGAGATTTTCCTATATAAGACACAATATACATAACCAGAGCGTAAGGATCAAGTACAAACTGAATGTCCATATTCGCTTGCCAAAGGCGCAAAGTGCACGGGTTGTACGGATTAACCCTAGTATCTTTAGGGTGTCTTTTCAATAAAACAACTTTCTTTTTTATGTCATACGTAACTGCCTTAATATATTCCTCTTCACTCATTCGCAACTTTGCCAACAACTCCTCGAAACTATCTACCCAAAATTCCTTTTCTTTCGATTGCAAAAGTTCATTCAATTTTTTGGAATTCCTCTTACATTTCAGTTCTTCGTCAAGAGTACCGGGTTCTCTTAAACTCGGATCATAAACAATAGTTCTAGGCATGGGAGGAAATGGAATTCCAAAACGACAAACTGAACTGTTATTTACCTTTTTCTTACACGTTGTCGTGTGCTTGTGCATTTGCAAAGACGTTAACAAATCCCCATTATCATCGTTCAATTTACCAGCGCAAGAAATAACTTTATCAATAAAGTCCTCTACCTCTTTAACATTCGACAAATCATCTTTGAGCTTAGGCGCATCTTTAATCCATATCAACCCATGTTGATGGGGAGACCCCCTTTGCTGTATTTCAACTCTAAAGTAATAATCTTCAATAACACCAAGGGGACCTAGTTTTTGCAAAGCTTTAAGCAGAGCCCGAAAACGGTGGTCAAAATATCTAGCACAAGTAACAGGATCATTCTGAATCAACTTGGCCTTTTCCGAAAAACTTAAATTCCTAATTTCATTATCCGCTAAGCGTTCTTGACCTGAGGTCACTCTCAGTATGTTCAAAAGCTCAGGCCATTTGCCTTCCGCAGCTGAAAACGTTATAAAAAAGGTAGCCGTACCAAGCTGCCTAATCATAGCCATTAACTCTTTCTGCCTATGCTGCCAATATGAAGGCGAGGACTGCAAATTTTCTAATACTCTAAAACCATCATCCTGCTTAACAATTGAATCGAGTGCACCAGCAGACGATAAAAACCCAGCAGTGTAATTAGAGCCATCTTTTCTCTTGGTTTTTCTCATACACACTTGTATAGATTCACTAACTTTCATTGTTTCCAACTTAACAAAAGCGTAAAACAATTTTGAGACATTCTTGGCACAACGTCGATCAACATTACGAAGCTCCCACTTGGCAATATCCCCAAACCTACCTTTAACCTTAAGGTTTCTCTTCTGACCGACATAAATACTGGGGAATGACAATTCCTCAGCGTCCTCGTCATAGAGCAAAGACATTGGCGTTTGACCTTCACCAGGAGCAAACTTAACATGCATGGTGTTAGTCGGAAGGAAATCGGACAATGACACTAACAACGTGTCTTGATTCCCAACTGGTAATAAATTAACTTCGTTAGCTTCATTGACTTCATTCCACATATCATCGCTATCATTTTCGTTCGCTAAATTCACTGACCCTACTGGGTTTTCCCTTAATATATCATCTTGATTTAACTGACGGTCATTTTCGTCAACAATAAATTCAAGTTCTTCTGGAATTGGATCCAATATATCGACTCTTACAGATATTCCATGCTTAATATACAACGGTGTTTTCACCAAAACCTTAAGAGCTTCGTGCATTTTTTTAGGCCTAACAGTTTCATACAAATATGGTGTGTTATATTGCATTCTCCTCATAAACTCAATTTGAACAGTATCTGTTTCACGAGGTAACCGTGGTAACACTGACACTGTAGACTCGACATTTATAGGAACGTTGACCACGTTTCCCTTAATCCCCCTTTGTTGATCACAACCCAACCTTCTTATTTGCATAAAAGGTATTCGTGGTGAAATCATCCTTTCCTCCAAATTAGACAAATTAACTAGTTCTGACGGAACTTCAGGAAATTCAAATCCATTTTCTCTGGAAAACTTGGGGATTTCCTTCTTCTTGACAGCTTTATTACAAGCACTACATAAAAATACTTTGTCACCCAATTCACGACCGTGAATCCCAGGAACTGCCAAAAACACTCTAGACTGAACTAAGCTACCCGATGCTTTAAAAAAAAGATTTGAACACCCTTCACATGGCCACGTTGGACCTTCTTTTATGCTTTCAAAATACGTCTGCTCTATAAACACAGGATCTGTTCTTCTTTCTGCCACAGACAATCTATTCCTAGAACGTTCAGGGTTCCTAAACTCCACATTTGCACGACTGGCAGCCATACTCAACTGATTTTTAACACGTTCAGCTTCAACGTACTCTGCATCTTGGCGTTTACTAGCCATACCCAACTGATTCCTAACACGTTCAAGTTCAACGTACTCTGCATCTTTGCGTTTACTAGCCATACCCAACTGATTTCTAACACGTTCAGCTTCAACGTACTCTGCATCTTGGCGTTTACTAGCCATACCCAACTGATTCCTAACACGTTCAACTTCAACGTACTCTGCATCTTTGCGTTTACTAGCCTTACTCAACTGATTTCTAACACGTTCAGCTTCAACGTACTCTGCATCTTGGCGTTTACTAGCCATACCCAACTGATTTCTAACACGTTCAGCTTCAACGTACTCTGCATCTTGGCGTTTACTAGCCTTACTCAACTGATTTCTAACACGTTCAGCTTCAACGTACTCTGCATCTTGGCGTTTACTAGCCTTACTCAACTGGTCCTTTACTCGTTCGGTTGCTCTATACCACTCATCAAGCCTTTTAACTCTCTTGGTAAGTATGCCAACCTGATTTTCCCTTTCACGATAAGCCTCATTCTCCCGCTTTTTCGCCATTGATCGCGCCTCCTTCATTCTATACTCTTCATTCTGTCTCAAAATTCTCATTCTCTCTAACGGATAAACATTACCATGAGACGTAGAAGGTACTTGTTCATCGTTCGCTACCATTACAGAACTATCTGAAATATTACTAACTAAATTCATCGCTTCGTCGGCAGTAATTAACGCTACGTTTTCAGCAACTTCACTTGTACTTCCGTCTAATACATTATCCTTCATTCTACTGTGGCCAACTGGCGGCGCAATAGAACCAACAAACAAATTAGGACTAGAAATACTAGAAACCGTACCTTCAACCTTACTACCATCGTGGCCAACTGACGGAGCAATAAAAGTAATGGGCAAACTAGTACTAGGACTAGACGTACTAGAACCTGTACATTCAACCTTAGCTTTTTTCTGAGCTGCTAAAACTCTTCTCCTTTCATTTTCTCTCTTCTTAAACTCAGGGTCTGATCTTTTTGCCCTCATCCTTTCCCGCGCCTTGCGCTTCCGCATTTCATCTTTACTCTCAACATTATCTTCCTCCATTTTACATACAAAAATCAAATACTCACAAAAAGAAGCGGCAAAAACCTGCGGGCTCTTTACAACCACTTAATTTCACTTAATCTCCAACTTCCAACAACAATAATATACCGGTAGTTTAATTGACAGCCTACTAGCATAGAAATTGAGATTAAGAATGGCTCCCGTGGACTAAAAAGGTCAATTTTCAACTAGGTGGGCGTTATCTCATTAGATTTAAAAAATATCATTTTTTGTTATTTTTTTTTCGAACTGTTATCTACACCAAGATGGTTTTCAGTCAAACAAAGAGCATAAACACAATAGTGGAAGCTTCAGTCTTATTTAAAACCTGTAAAACAATTATCATCTCTGCAAATAGCTTACACATGTCTTTTTTACCAATGCCTAACCGTTTGGATTTTTCTAAAACAATCTTATCACCAAAAAAATTTTTGATACAAAATAAATGTTTTATATTCTTATTAAGAATAAAACAAGAGGATAAAAAAGGTCTGTCCTCTCGTAATTTTTTAAGCTTTTATCATGATTACTCTATACAACAGTAACAAGGAGTATAAACCCATTAGTGGAAGCAGTATTTTTTTACGAAACAATCTCGCTTATGTTGATCCTCTCTAGACTTCGCTAAAAGCGTATTACTCCTACGTACAATATTAATAGACAGGCAAGGATTCATACCATTAAAGAAGGAGCGCGATATTATCCATATTTTCATTTCATATAGGGAGCTAACTGTTCTGACCCTGAAACGTCACACCCTTCTATCTCTTACTGGAGTTTCATCCCCCCTAACGGTTGGAAACGGTATTCTACGCGCAAAAATGACAACCAGAGGGGGGGCTGGGTGACGTCAGACTATCTCTTCCCCCTACCCAGTTGTTAGCTCCCTAAACAGAGAAAAAAATGCCAACCAGAGGGGGGCTGGGTGACGTCAGACTATCTCTTCCCCCTACCCAGTTGTTAGCTCCCTATCCAGAGAAAAAAATTATTATGTTTCTGAGAGCAGCTTCCCATTTTGGTTGTTGTTTTGAAAAATATATCGCAATGCACGGGCCTTGATAGATATAGGAGGCAATGAATGAAATATACCACAATGCATGGGCCTTGATATAGGAGGCAATGAATGAAATATATCACAATGCACGTGCCTTGATAGATATAGGAGGCAATGAAGGAAATATATCGCATGCACGGGCCTTGGTAGATATAGGAGGCAATGATAATCTCTCTCTTTGCACGAGAGGTTTATCTTTAATATTTAAATAAATATAATTATTTTTAATTATTTTAATCTTCAATAATTAACATTAATAATAGTTAAATCGTTTAAAATAAAGTTATACTTATTATCTTCTCAAACTTTGCTAATATTGACGTTTAAAGTGAAGGGTACCCCTCTTCCCGCTTTCTTCAAATTTTGGGGTATATATACGATTCGTTTCCATTATAATAGTAAGCAAAAACCGCAAATGCGAAAACCTTTGGTAGCGATCCTACCTTAGGGAGGCTAGACGTTTCTCGTAACCCTAGCTGATCGCCGCGTATATCCTAAAACCAAACGATGATAATGGAGTAGAAGCCAATGATACAGATTGGTGTCTATGTGGAATAGACGGAAGACCAGTGGATGGTGGTGTTAGAAGGCAGTGTAAGTGCAGACGGGTGTCAATGTGGAATTGACAAAGAACAGAAGATGGTGGTGATTAGAAGCCAGTATGTACAGACTGGTGTCCACGTGGAATGGACGAAGACCAGAAGATGGTGGTGATTAGCAGCCTGTAAGAACAGACTAGTGTCCGTGTGGTATGGACAAAGACCAGAAGATTGGTGGTGTGAGAACTCAAGTAGAGGAGCCATTTCCGTGACTGTGAAAGCAGTTCGGAAATGGCGAACACGTTTGCTCCGATACGCAAACTGCGAACGCGGTCACGTGGGTGTAACAACGGACAGACAGACACACAGACACACACACACACACACAGACACGGCCGTTACAGAACCTCTCCTGGACTACGTCACACGGAGAGGTAAAAAGCGATTAATCCCAAGTTTATAAAGAAAAAAGTAGAAAAGCCGCCAAGATTAATGACCGTGAACCGTTCTATTTGACAGGTAAGCTTGGCTTGACTCAGTCACCAAGGCTTGCAAGTACGAAAACCACCGTTATAAGTATACCACTCACAATCTAGGCCAATTCACGTTGTCTAACTCTAAAGGGTATACGTGTAAGTAGAAGGGGATAATACTGAAGAAGGATGACACTCTGTATCCTCTTAATACTTTAGTTATGTAACATGATTCTTCCCAGGCTCATGCATCCTTTTTGTTTTCTCTCCCGCTGATCAAACTTCTGATAGGCATCGCACCGTGTGGTGAATTCTTTAACTGTTTGGTATTAAATCCTCAGCAGTCAACCCACAGACCTTGATTGTCTTGACACGGAACAAAAACCCAGAAGCGCACGCACCTTGGCAAATAGTTAAGCGCTAATAGAGTAATGATGAGGGAACTATTTATCGCGCACGTGATTCGGTTTATTAGCATTACTCAAATGTTCTGATCTTGGGAAGCATCATGTTACAATTGCCACGCTTTGTGGTATACTTCTCTCGAAGAGAAGCATTATGTACTTCTGGTGTAAGTTTAACTAACTTGAAGGGATGGTAAAACAATTCCTCGGAACAGAGAATATGATGTTGGTGGGATATGCTCAACACTGAACCAGGGGTAAATAACGAAAGGAGTTAGAGACGCTAGCTTCCGTAGTGTAGAATACAGTGGGACCTTGAAACGTCATAGAATTTGTAACTAACTGTATTGTAAATAAGACCAGAATCTTAAAAGTTTTGCCTTAAAATCTCGCGCCGCAAGGTATTCTGGGTAAAGCAGAGGTGGATTAGGAGAAGTTACGAAAGAAACCGAATTTCTGGATGGGCAAATGCTTTATAAAAGCGATGGGGGAACATAGAGCTACTCTTTGTTTTTAAGCCACCCCCCCCCCCAAAAAAAATGAGAGAGAATTCGCGAGGATAGCAGGGTAACGATATCGCCACCTAACGGATTGAAAATAGCGTCTGCTTTAGTGTATGATGTACAAGGCTTACTCAGTCAAGAGTCGTTTATAGTTAGAAATGGAACAATCGTCGAGAGGCGCGGACTTTCCCATTATTAAGAAGTTAATAGAACAATTAAAAAATGATCTCAGCTATTTTGTGACTTCCTCTGAAACTAGAGTAGCGTTGGTGGCCCATTTTTTAAGTTCCAAAGCAGGGTAAATACCTTTCCGTTCAACATCCGATTTCTTTGGTGGTATTGTGACGGGGTTTATTAAAGTCAAGCATTGGGTTGAAACTGATTTAAAGCGCGGCAAAAGCTTAGCTATCTTTTCCGATTTTTCGCTACTTTTTGTCGGTTTTTTATCTATGTTACAACCTACAGACTTATTTCTCATATTTTGTTTGACCAATTAAATAAAAATTACATTGAGTTGATACTTCTTCATAACTTTTAGAGCTGTTAATACTCATAATAGATCGCGAAGAGTTTTCAAGCTCGACTTCGGAGGCCATTTTCTCAATTTCCCGTGTTACTTCTCTTAACATCCACCAGGTAGAGACCTTAATCTTACTCCGTTGATAGAGGGGAGAAATTTTAACCCACCCAGCCGTTCCTCTTCCTCTCCCACAGTGAGCCCTATGGCTCGTTCATAACTTCCCCTAATCCACCTCTGGGTAAAGTAAAGTGGCGGGTGTCGTTGTTGTGAAGTCGTCTAATAAATCAACCCAATATAATTATTATATTCAATCGCGAGTAAACAGCGATTTAAAGAAGAAAGATAAGTCAACAATTTGCAATTTGAAGCCGGGGAAATCATCAAAATGTGTTGAAACTTGTTCTGCCGTAAGTGCGTGGTTACAGAGTCGGCCCAGTGAGCCAAGGCTTAGTGATTTTTCCGAGTCAGTGCCAGTGGGAACTGTAGGATCAGGATCATCGACTGTATCTGTGACTAAAGAAATTAAAACAACTAAAACTGTATTGAAGGATGCAAAAACGAAATTTAATTCCATTTCATTATCGAATAAGGAATTTACCAACTTTAAAGTTGTCTGTTTCTAATTCAAGTGCACCTTAATGAATAAACTTTACTCTAAGCCTAATTGTCACTTAGTCGTAAGCAGACGAACACTAGCAGACGAAAACTAGCAGACAGGAGAAAATCGATATCCCAGCATGACTTTCGAAACTTTGCTGCCACGCTATTGGTTGGAAAATATTATACTTATTTTGAATTATAGACAGCGCGACCGAGGCGTTTTCTCTTTTCTGTGTCTACGTTTGAAAGTCCCAATGTATTCTACACTTCGGAAGCTAGCGTCTCTAACTCCTTTCGTTATTTACCCCTGAATGAACGTTTCCCAGAAGGTTTTTGGGTTCGGTAGGGGCGTGGCAAGTGCAGCCGCGTTTCCCTATTTTACTTGTGTTAGCTTCCGTTTTTAAGACACAGAGGGCGACTGAATCATAGGACTACCTAAACGATGAGGATGCTGGGAGCATGGACGAACAATAGTAAAGGACGAAATATAGAGGGAGTAACTAGAAAAATACTTGTTAATTCGCCCTCTTGCGGATAGTGGGGGCATATGGGGGAATCAAAGTTCTAAAGAAACACTGAAAAAATGGAGGAACCACATTAGCCACGTGACTAAAACGTCAGTAATGATCGGTTCAACGGATTCACCCCGGTCTTAAGCTACATATATTTTTCACCAGAAGGCGACACCATTAGATTGCAGCCGTCTTAATCTGATCTGTAGAATACACCAATAACCTTACACCAGAAAAGCTGTTATTATCATTATTTTTTTTTACTTTGAATCGGCGGCCATATTGAAAATGGAGGCTCGAGAAAGCCAGTTTCATTCAATTCCTTCATCATGGTTCACATATTTAACAAAACTTCATAAAATGAAATTGTAATATAAATTTGCACATATACTTGTTTTTCGAAAACCACGCATTACATTTCAGCCTATCTTTATTGGAAGTGGCAAAGTTAGGCTTAAGAAATGAGCCAGGAGCATTTTGGCGATATTCTTTTTCCAAAGTAAAACGACGTGGGTTTAGAAAGGATAGCAGTAACTAATGGTAATTGCTTTTTCTGTTAATCTGTTTTATGGATTTTTACGTTTTTAGCGTCATATCCTAGATTATTGCGAGTCTAATGTTGATGGAAGCGGCTTAACTTTCTCTCCTAATGGAGAACGATTAGGGCCTAAGATACGTCAGAGATTTTCAAACAACTTGGACTATTAAACTTATCAATCAGATCATAAGTAACCGTAACAACGTAAGTATGAAACTAAAATACTTTAATGGAGGTGTGATTAAGATTAAAACGTGATTTTAACCAACAAGTCAAACTCTTCATAGAAGTTACCCTGATGATCCAGACGCAAAAGGTATAATTGGGACTTTGCGAATAGTGATTTTTCAAACTGAATCGAATAGTTAACCTCTTATTCAAAATTCGAATAGAGTACTCGTTGAAAGTCAAACCAATATTACTCGTTTTCCAAAAAAATCCGTTTGTAAATATAGGACTCGTTTTTTGATGAACAGTTGTTTCAAAATTAATGGTGTACTGTAATAACGATGGTGATGAAGGACATGGTATTTTTTGCACCTTGAGCTGCGATGGCCCAGTCAAGGATATCTGACGTTGAGAACACCGGTGTAAAGTACTAAAAAACATCCTTCGCAATGTTCAAAAGCTCCAAGGGAAATAAACAGTAAGGCATACTGCCGACAAAATATTCTTAAGTAAAAATTAAAATTCTTTACCCGTGATTGTTTGATAATTATAAAAATAATCGAGACGATTGAGTTAAGGAATAGTTAATAATCAGAGCATTTAAATCCAATATTTTATCTTCATAAGTACACGCATTATGTATTATTGAAAGCCAGTAAAACTTATCAGTTAACTTGAACAACTGTAATGAGGTCATACCGTCTTTCATTTCAATATCACAATTACAAAAACATTTAGCGATTTTTTTTAAACTAGAATTGGACCACTCAATCAATTTACTGCCCTGAAAAAAATAAACACATAATCAACTCAGTAGAATAGAGTGCAATATGACCATGTCGAAAATTTCCATTATTGATCATAAAACATTGCCTAACACGCTTGAAAGTATATAAACTACATCGTTAATTGCACAGAAAACATGTCAGAGATAACTTAAACCCAAACATTACAGGCGCATTTCAGAAATACAGAAACATCTGGATATATTCTCATTTATAGGCAAAACATCAAAGCAATAGTTTCAACTGTGCAAGTAACGTTGACTACAGTTTTTAATAGGGACTTAACACTTTGAAATTTTCAAAAAGTTAGCAAACGACAAAAGAAATTTGAAGGTATACTTTGAAAGAATTCCTCCAAAGAATTATTTTTTGACAACTGAGAAGCCATGAGCTGCGAGAAGTTTTTTGGGATAAATTTTACCAAAGTTTATAACAGCGAAAATCCATTCTCCAAATACAGGTAATACAAGTTGATTGATCAAATTATCAGGGATAGATTTATTTTAGAAGCAGGAATGGAGAACAGAGTAATCTGGGCGCGCGTCAAAATCCCGGACCCCCTTCCACGGGACGGAGGGGTGTGAAAGAGGAGGCGCGCGTCAAAATCCCGGACCCCCTTCCACGGGACGGAGGGGTATGAAAGAAGAGGCGGGTCAAAGCGACAGAGGTAAAAAGGAATTACGTATTTTTCGCCTTCCCCGTCAACAACGTCGTCAAAACGTAATTTAAGTGAGCCAATAAGATAATTTAAACTTTTCATTACGTGTTGGAGGGAGGGGCGCTTTTCTGTGCTATGAGTCGGGCTGAAGTAAATACTAACCGTTCTTCATTCCTACTTCTAAAATAAATCTATCCCTGAAATTACTAAATAATAAAAATAGTATAGTTTATGCCTTAAGCTATTAGAAAATTATTTCTTTTTTCAGGGCGTCAATGAACGCAAGTGTTCCCGTCGGAGTATGCGAGGTAATGCAAGACTTTAAGTTAAAATCAACAATCGAGATAATAAATTGTGGAAAATTATGTGTTAGGAGCTTCTAATTCTAGATTCAATAACGCAATTAATGAAGATCATAGAAGAGTTCTACCTCGAACTGTTTAACATAAAGTAAGGTGTTAATGTTGACTTTTGATTAATTGAAAATACTAATTATGACGCGATTATCTCTTAAAAAACGTTTTGTGTTTCAAAATGCCAGAATTGAACTTATAGCTATTCCTTATGCTGAACTGACTACAAATGAAACCGCCAGTAAGGTAAAAATTCAGAAAGCAAATTCAGTTGATACGATTAATTTCCTGATAATTGAAATCGGAAACTTCAGAATTTCTTGGCTATACTATTTCCCGTGGAGCTTTCAGACATTGCAAAGGACTATTTTTGGTACTATTCACCGGTGTTCTGGAAGTCAGAGCTGCTTTTATTGACTGGGCCACCGGCTAAAGTTGAAAAATATTCCATGTCATTCCTGACCGTCGACAATACGGTACGATATGACATTTATAAATATTTTTCACCAAATGTGTGGCGAATACTCTTAAGCTTCGACAGAAAAATTTATTTTTCAGGTTTCATGCCTGCTTGTTTCGTGCATCGTCGTTCTACCGCTCTTGGCGAAGCTTTCCGAATTTGTTACAAACTGGGGTCAGGGAAGGCGTCGGAAAATTCAAAACCATTTCAATTTCTCATGGGATTTCGTTTGCATATTTTTCTTCGAGCGTAAGTACTTAACTTTAGTGAAGATTGACTTTCTCCTATGGATATTTTCCAAATTGGACAGTTTCCAAAAAATAATTTCAAATTATGTTCCAGCCTTTACTCGGGTTTCGAAATGCATTTCGTGGAGGATCACAATCGGTTCGTGGCTGATTGCTATTTTAATCATTTCAATATTCATGGGTTCCTTCTTGAAAACGGAACTGTACTCAACCGAACACGTCTTCATCGACAGTCTAGAAAGTTTCAGCAAATATACGAAATCAAAAATTATATTTAGCCCTACTGACAACGCCGCAGTCTTTTTTAAGGAATGGGTAAACTATGTTAATTTTTGTGGTTAAAATTGGATAATTTTGAATTGAGGTGTTTTATTAGGAAAAGTCCATCGTGGAAATTGAACC
Source organism: Phalangium opilio (assembly GCA_019434445.1). Taxonomy (NCBI): domain Eukaryota; kingdom Metazoa; phylum Arthropoda; class Arachnida; order Opiliones; family Phalangiidae; genus Phalangium; species Phalangium opilio. The sequence continues at coordinate 183,376 of JAEQBA010000707.1, forward strand.
CCAATTGTCCTTGGCTTCGAGAGTCAAACACGGGGATGTAGTAGACTTATTGAACGATGAAAATTATTTGGACGCTTATTTGGGAAGAGCTGGAATTTTTATCCCCAAGTTCTTTTTAGAAAGTCTTATGCCTATTCTTCTGGAAAGCGACGCTGAGTTAAGAAAATTAGTTTTCTACTTCAACGCAAAGCGAATCAAAAATCTGCTGTTCGTCTTTCCTATCAGTAGCGAATTGAAAAGATGTCCAGAGTTTGTTGAGCAGATGAATCTGGGGTAAGGAAAAGCTTTTTTTCATCCCGTTTGGTCCTCTTCACGATGAGAAATGTCCAATTAATTTGTCTTTTTTAGAACGATGTTGTTCACAGAGACTAAATACGCGGACTTCTTGTATTTGAAAAACAATTTCTTCATTTCGAAAGTTGTTTGGAAAATGCCGACGAAAAGCCTTGCAGCAATGTCAATCAACGAAACATATGGAGCATTTGTGATGTTCCTCTACGGTTCCGGAATTGCCACAGCAACCTTCATTGGTGAAGTTATTATCAAATTAGCCTCTACGTACGAGTGTACACGTTTTTAGTAAAATCCTCGTTAATGTTACTAAATCTCTTGCGGTTATCTTTAATCCACGATTATTACCACAGCAACTGCGTTAATAATTGCTTAACATGTCTAATACCATATACAGTAAAAAAATGTAATGCTTGTACTCTTTAAAATTAAACACAAATAAATTAACACTAATGTTGTAAATATTCAAGAAAACCCTTCTTTATAATTACTACCGATTTTTGTACGTGTGGACCTAGCTTCAGAAGACGTGAAATCTATATCTATATAAATCAAAGTCCTGACTGACTGACTGACTGACTGACTGACAGACTGACTGATAATCAACGCCCAGCCCAAACCGCTTGCCCTAGAAGGCTGAAAATTTGCAGGAACGTTACTCATAAGTAGTAGGCGCGTACTAAGAAAGATTTTTCCAATCCGCCGCCATTTTAAAAAATGGCGCCCAGAAATGTAAAAAATATTCTCTATGCAATTAAGTACGCGCGTTTCAACCGATTTCACAAATATTTAGTACATTGGTTTGCTTTAACCTTAAGACGGGCTGAATGGTCTTTCGGGTTCGATTTTTCGCCATCTTTTAAAATGGCGCCCAGAAATGTAAGAAAATATTCTCTATGCAATAAAGTCCGCGCGTTTCAACCGATTTCACAAATATTTAGTACAATGGTTTCCTTTAACCTATAGACGGGCTGAATGATATTTTGGGTTCGATTTGTTGCCATCTTTTTAAATGGCGGCCAAAAACTTAAAAACCCTTCTTTCTGGAATAATGTCCGCGTGAAAAGTAATAAAAAATATCCCGACGGGCTGACGGACTGTGCCGAGTGCCTTCGCTCCTAGGGTGCTACAAAAATATTAGTCATCAGTAAAATCTACACATTCTTTATATCATTTTAGATGGAAGTTCTTATTACACGCGAGCGACGCCGCGGGTAACGGATAGTACAATTTATATGAGAAGGGGGGATGCGAACGATATTTTCCCAGTTTTTATGTCAATTGAAGGGAATGCAATGAGGGGGGATAATGCGACTTAGAACATGGAACTTTCCTGAAATGTTCATTTACAGAAGGCTAACATGTAAGAAAAGTAATTAACTTCATTGTTAGTTCCAAAGAAACATGTCAGAGGACAATTAGACCAAATAATTACAGCCGTGGTCCAAACAATACAGAAACATCTGGAAACATTCTCACTAATTATTATCCTTCAATATTCAGTCGTAAGCTCATACTCCAAAGAAAGTTCACAAACGGAAAAATTCCCACATATTACTTTGTCTGCATTTTCAAGAAACAGGTGAGATTCTTTCCAAAGATTTACGTTTTATAATTATCATTATGCTAACAAACACGAAATTTATGTCCTCTGAAAGAATTCTTTAAAAAAAATCGAGACGTAATGACTTGCGAGAATTTTTTTGGAATGAATTTCACCAAAGTTTATAACAGCGAAAATCTCTTCTACAAATACAAGTAATAAAAGTTGCTTGGTTAAATTACCAAATAATTTAAACAGTTTAGATTATGCCTAAACCCATTAGAAATTTTTTTTTTCAGGGCGTCAAAGATGGTGAGTGTTCAAACCGTAGTTTGCGAGGTAATTTAAAATTGCTTAAATCGACAATGGAGATTATAAGGTGTGGAATATTTGTCTATTAGGAACTTCTATCACTAGAGTCATTATTGCAATTGGCCAAGTTAATAGAAGAGTTTTATCTCAAAACATTTAACGTAAAGTAAGCTGTTGAGACTGACTTTACCAGTTATGATGTATGAAATTTTGAAAACACGTTTTGTGTTTCAAAATGCCAGAATTGAACATTTAGGTATTCCTTATGCTGAACTGACTACAAATGGAACAGCCAATGTACACAGTAAGGTAATAATTCGAAGAAATATCATTCAGTTGATACGACCAATTTCGTGATTACCTACCGATCATGAGTATCATCATTTTAATTGGTTACATAAGAATGCGTGGGGGTGTACTATTTCCCGTGGAGCTTTCAGACATTACAAAGGACCAACTGTGGTATTATTCACCAGTGATAATGTCATCAGAGCTCCTTTTAATGACTGGACCACCGGCTGAAGTTGAAAAATATTCCATGTCCTTCTTAACCATCGACAATATGGTTAGATATGATTTTTCTATTTTTCACCAAAAGTGTGACCAATACTGAAATGTATCGTTCAGGTTTCATACTTGCTTGTTTTGTGCATCGTCGTTCTACCACTGCTGGCGAAGCTTTCCGAATTTGTTACAAACTGGGGTCAGGGAAGACGCCAAGAGCAAATATCTCTTCGTCGGAAAGTTCGAAATTATTTGAATTTGTCATGGGATTTCGTTTGCATATTTTTCTTCGAGCGTAAGTACTTAAAACTATCATAATTCTTGATTTAGCAAAATCTGCAAACATTAAGGCTTCCATAATATTCTGTTTTAGCTATGGTTCCGAAATGCATTTCGTGGAGGATCACAATCGGTTCGTGGTTGATAGTCATTTTAATTATATCAATATTCATGGGATCTGCCTTGAAATCGGAACTGTACTCAACGGAACACATCTTGATCGACAGTCTGGAAAGTTTCAGCAAATACACCAATGCAAAAATTCAATTTACCCCTACACAATACCCCGCCGTCTATTTTAAGGAATGGGTAAGCTACGTTTATCTGGGCTAAAATTGACTTATTTGGTAACCTAGGTGTTATATTAGGAAAATTCCATCATGGAAAATAAACCCCAATTGTCCCTGGCTTCGAGAGTTGAATATGCCAATGTAGAAGACCTCTTAGACATTATAAAGTATAGGGATGTATTTTGGGAAGAGCTGGATTCTTTATACCGCAGTTTTATTTGGACAGTCTTATGTCAATTCTTCTGGAAAACGACCCTGAATCTAGAAAACTAGTTTTCTACTTCAACACAGAGTCAATCAAAAATCTACTGTTCGTCTTTCCTCTTAGTATCGAATTGAAAAAATGTCCCGAGTTTATTGAGCAGTTGAATCTCGGGTAAACAAAAGCTTTTTTCTCATCCCGTGTCGTTCTCCTTTCGATTAGCAATTTGTTCAATATATTTGTGTTTTTTAGAACGATGTCGTTCACCGAGACAAAATTCGCGGACTACTTGTATTTCAAAAACAATTTCTACATTTCAAAAGTTGTTTGGAAAATGCCTACGAAAAGCCTTGCAGCAATGTCAATCAACGAAACATACGGAGCATTCGTATTGTTCGCCTACGGTTTGGGAATGGCCACAGCAACCTTCATTGCTGAAGTTATTATCAAATTAGCATCTAGCTTCAACTTTACACGCTTTTAATGAAGATACTGTTAAATATCTTTCAATATTGTTTATTATTATTATTTAATCCGGAAACAAATGCACAATGAAAATATGCTCCAAAGTGAGTAGCTCATAATTTCAAAATTCACGCTCGTCATTTATCGGCCTTATCCCTTGATAGTTCGGTTTTTAAAATGGATGCGTAGTAGAAGACAATGTAGATATTTCAGTGTATGGCAGAAGAAAATGGACATATGCCTAGTGAAAGCTATTGAAAGAAGGATAATTTAAATAAAAAAGCATGAATTCATTTACTAAATTAGTTACTAGTTAGTAAATGAATTCATGATAAAGGGAGGGATACAGCCAGTAAGTTCCAGTGTTAGTTAGATAAATAAATTTTGAACTAGAATTGACGTGTTTAAAAAATAATTCACCTGAAACAGGAATTACATCGCATTGTTGATCCCTCTGATATCCTACCCCTGGCGTCATTTTTGAATTAATTATAACACACAATCCATCGCATATATTCTCACTTATAAATTTTAACGTGTTACCGGTAATTTGACAATGAGGTAACAACTTCATTTTGTCATCACATTTGAAACCGCAAAAACTAAAATTGAGAGAAATCGTTTCAGTAGAAGTAGGACAAAAAGTCGTTACAAGTTTTTAGTTAGACAGAAAAGTTGAAGTAAATAATAGCGTGTAAACCAATACGTGAGACGGATGCAACCACCGATACTTTTCCACCTGTTTTAAAATCAATTAGTAGAGGAAGCTGTGAGAGGGATAATGTACTGCGAACCAGAAAAAACGGAATCGAAATTGTACTGCAATGATGATAAAAGTTTTCCCAACATGTAACATAGGAAACCAAATTTTTAGAGGCGTTCAATCAATACACAAACATCTGGACATATTCTCGCTAGTTCGCACGCAATGCTCAATCGTTAGGTCATTCGTACGACATTACTGGCACATCCCGATGCGACTTGTCAACAAATTAACCTTTAACGCAAACGAGACAAGAAGTTAAGAAATCTCCTGAAATAATTCTTTAAAAGAATAGTTTTTTCACAACTGAGAAGCCATGAGTTGCGACAATTTTTTTAGGATGAATTTGACCAAAGTTAATAACAGCGAAAATCGCTTCATCAAATACAAGTAATACGAGGAGTTAATTGATTCAAATAATGAAATGAATAAAGATGCATAGTTTTCAGCTTCTGGTATTAGAAATCCCTGAAGCTATTACAATTTTAACTCGTTATTCTTTTCAGGGCGGCAAACTGAGTAAGTGTTCCCATTCTAGTATGTGAGGTAAAATAAAAATCACCCAAATTTACCGATCAAGATATTGAAATATATATTTCGTTTTCTAGGAGCTTCTACTTCTAGAGT